>KZ308164.1:0-285001 GCA_000376725.2 Ladona fulva
TCGAGAATAAAAGCCAGTTTCAGTCTATTGTTTCATTAAGCTTCAGGACTTTTAAAAGCATTTTTCGAAATATGGAAACAAGCAACAGTTAAATTTATCAGAAACGATCGTATAGGTAGTAATTTTACTGATTTAATGTGTTGCTAGAGCCGCAATATCCCACTCAGTTCGAAGAAATTTTAAGTTAGATTGCACAAGTAAATTCGATAAAGAAGTGGAGTGTAGGTAAATAACTTCTATACAGCATTATTTATATGTTTGGAATTGTTACTGACAGTAGCACACTTTATTTCGCTAATTCTTGTGGGAAAGAAACATAGAACAAAGAAACTGAGTACACTCACATTTCTCTTAGCATACCATTGATTCTTTTTCGACATTCACCTTGTCAGGAAACCTTTCTCCACGAACGTCTCCGTTAGTTTTCCGTCCATTGTAATCGGAGGCGTTCATAAGGAACCATTAAAAGAAACTAAATGACCCCCTTCCCGGAGAAGCGAAACAATATTCCCGTCCTGTTTTCTTAAGGTGGACGCATTGAAGAGGGATCGAAAAAAGAGATTAGTTTGTGAGGAGCAAGGCTAGGGTGTGCTTGGGATTGGGAGACATTACCGAGGGAAGAGAAACACAAGGGGGATAGTCTTTGGCGGACGTTAAGAATTGCGGGGTGTGGGGGTTGGGCCCGCCGGAAGCTGCTGGGAGTGAGGGAGAAGAAAGGCTGGTGGTGGACGTTGGTCAAGGGACCGAGGGGGCTGTTTTGGGGAAGGAATTAGGGAGGGGCAGGCGGCAGACAACTTGCTGGCAGATTACCAGCGTCTCGCTAATGAGAAACCTTCACTGATTACAAACGCCTTCGATATTGCTGCACGCACACGGAGTCAGGAGGTCCTGGGAGTGGATCTACCAATTCTTCCTTCATCCCTCTTCTTTTCCCTTCTTTCTCTTTCTTCATTTCCCCACCCCACCACTCGCCTCTTTTCTAATATATCTCATTCCTTCCCGCTCTTTCTCTTTAATTTCGTTCCTTTCCTTTTCTTCCCCATTTATATCGCTTTATTTCTTTTTCTCTTTGATTATCTCCTTCTCTCGGTCCACTCTTCGCCACCCGTCACGTACAGTCTTTACTCCTTTTTTCGGATTCGCCAAAGCGAATTCCTGTTTAAGGATGGCTTTTCGTTCCGGCTTAATTTGGTCTTTTTGTCTCAGTGTCAATATTTAATTAGAATGTTGTCTTGCGGCGCTGTCTTTCCATCTAGGAGTCTTCGCCATGTACCTGATTTGTACTTAATTAGATTTCTGCGTCTGGAGTTTCTTTCTAGTGTTTTGTAATTGACAAAATGCATGATGTTGTTGAAAGAATTTTATAGTACCCTGTTCAATTTCTCAAGTTCCTAACAGTTATCAAAATTCATATGGCTTCTAATATTGTGACTATCAAAAGTTTTTTGTCTTTTATGGGATGCATTACACCTTTTTTATTTTGGTCTTCTTCATAGTTATGACAACATTAAAGCTAGGGAAGTATTAGTGATCCTGAATAATGACTATCGTCTTTGTCACTCCCAAATGCAATGGTAACAGCAATAGATAGGAGCTGCATTTAGGGACTTTTTACTCATAAAATTCTGGCACAGAGAAAAAGGCAAGGGCAATCTTCCCTCACAGTGAGGTAGTTTGTGCCCGTGTAGGCACCATCTACCCAGTATAGAATCATTTTGTTTTCAAAACTTTCCGTAGCTTATAGTGGAGAAACATTTAACCAGTATCCGGTCTAAATAATTTGCTGGTATGCAGACGAATTATCTGTTTAATGAGTCGAAAGTTCTCTCTGTTGATAATAAATGAAAGATACACTTTTCTGGAATTAGTAGTTAACATTTTAATCAATATTTGAAAGAACTTGTTGGGAATCAGTACAAAATGTATTTCAATGTATGCAAACTTGACTTTGGACCCTCTGAGGGAACTTAATAATTATATAATTACAAACAGAGTTTTAAATTGTAAATGATAAAACCTTCAGTCCTCATTCATCTTAGTTTTCTCATTGAGCATTCCTACAAATTTGATGGTATCTGTGAAATTCTTTTTTACCGTATATGCTGAGCAATTTATAGCGGAACCAATTATTGTGTCGCTGACAAAGATATCAGCATAGATTGCGTATTCATAACACAAGAGAGATATGCCAAGTTTCATTTATTTATGATTAAAATTCATGTTGTCAAATGCCATGTGATAACAATATTGAATGATATTGGTAATCCGTACGTGCGCTACGATTTCTATATTGTTACCTTCATCAGCAATGATGATTTATAGCTCTCAGCTTCTCCTGTCAAAGAAAGTGTTTAAATATTGTGTTCATTCTTTTTCCATGTGTATTTTATTTATGCAATTATTAGGATTCATACTATTATTAATTCTTATATTAATATCTTTTACGTTGTAACAAACGGTTGCTTCTAGTCTGGTGAAAGCTGACTAAACTAAGTCGACTAAAACTTTCGATATTATAAAAATACTTAATTCTTAGACATCAGCCGTATAAAAAATCCCAAACTCCCGAAAATGTACAAGTCCGCCTCAGTTGAACGCTTAGTATAATCCACTTTACACGGAATCTCTCATCACCCACGCTTTTTCAATGGACGCATTTGTCTCGGTTTTGGGGGAATATTCCATACACAAAACAGTTGACATTCGGAGGCACTTTATCGCATCAGATTACGACAACGCCATTCCGATGGAATTCTCTCTCGTCTTGACTCCCACGCGGAGACGAAACAAAAGAAGAGAGAGATTCCGTTCGCATTTCCGTTATTAATTTCGTTCGAAGTGTCGCGAAAGCAGACAAAAGATGGCGGTCTGCACGCAACAATGCCCGCGATCGCGATTCTCGCGCTTCCATTCGCGAGAGTGGGGAAAAAGAGTGAAAAGCCGATCCTACGACTTGGCGAGTTGGAATCGACGTTCTCTTCGCTTAATCCACATCCGATGAGGTTTGCCGTACGCAAATCTGGATGAGGAACTTCAGGCGAGAGAAAACAAAGGGGCGAAGGAAACAGCGTTGCAATGGAGAGGGAAATCGCGTTATACAGCAGCGCTGATTCAGATGAAGGTGGGGTCTGATAAAAATCAGGCGTCGGGGGAGTAATGTATCGGGTTGGAGTGGTTGTAAAGGTGGTGGGGATTGGGAGAAACGGGACGGAGGAATGAGGAGAAAAGTAGGTCTCCTAGGAGAAGCTATGGATGTGAAATGTGATGAAGAAAAATGGGGGGTCCTCCGAGGGAAGGGAAAATTTTTATCAATATTTTCAGCGCGCTGGTGAAGAAGAGAAGGGTGGGAATGGTCGGATTTTGTATTGTGCGCTTCGTCTTTCTTTTCGCTAGGATTTGAATTGTGGATTGGTTGGTTTCATGTCTGAATTACTGAGGCTTCCACCATGTTGATGTTCCAGTCTCTCTCCCAAATATCTTAGGTTTGGGTTTCGGAGAAAATGGGGTGTTGCCCTTACCTCTTTCAATTTCAACTCTTTTTATTTTCTCTGATTATATGGGCATCAAACTTATACCTCTCCTCTCTCAATATGAAAATATTTAAACGTAAATTCTACGCAACTTTTTATGCATTGCACAGAGTGCATAAAAAGCCTTAAGAGGGCGTTTTGCAAAATCCAGTTGTGCAAGGAAGACTGTGGAGAACAATTTTTCGTTAATAATTTTACTAATACTCCATCTTATTATATCACTATATTACGATTTATTCTGCATAATATTATCTACATAAGTATCACTTTTACTTACCTGTGGATGAGTATCTGAACAGAATGTGCATATTTCAAACTTTTCACAACAATATTTTAAATCATTACGCGTATTGTTATATTGGCGGATTAGTATTTTTAAGCATAAATATCTACGCAAAATGTAATTACACACTTGAGGTGTATGTATGCACAAATAATATACTTTACGCTATATGGTATAACTGGTATCGGTGTTTTGAAAATCATATTTTGATATTGGAAAAAAATTATATGATCGCTTTTGAGTAAAAGTTTCCAGTCTCCATATCAATGTCGCTCGCTTCTAGGAGATGGAGGTCTTTTAGAAAAATATATGATTGATAATAATGCATCCCCAAGTCACAAAATAGTGACATTTTCCGATTCATCTCACTTATAATATAATAATAATTTCTGATAAACATGATCTTGTCTCGCTTAAGGAGAGAAAACGTTTCCTCAATTCATCGTCGATATCTTTATTTAACTAAATAATTATAATTTAATTTCTTTCCTCCTCCTTTTAGTGTTTGTAAGAAAATAGCCAACGGTTGTAATCCGGTATCTCTATTTTGTCATAAAGGTTATGAGATGAAAAAGCGGTATGTACTTATCCGATGTACCGGAAGGAAAAGACACATGTATGAATTTGCTAATCAAAATAAGATCGAATACCTTCATTTTGCATTGAGAAGATCGTTTACACAACGAAAATTGAAAACTTTCCACTCTTAAAGTTCTGTGTAAAATGTATGTTCATTCAGAACCGAGTGTAAAAGAGGAGTTTTTAAGTATTCCTTAGTAAAGGATTTATAAAGATATATAAAAATACAGTCATTGAAGCTATTCTATGTTTTAATATTTTTTCTTATTTTAGATAGCGCTTTTTCCTTGAAAAATTCTTTCGCGTAGTTCCCCGTAAACTGAGAGTCCCAATTATCTTTATTTTAATGAGATCTGAAACTTTGCAGAAGTAACAATTTTGTTTTTATTCCTGCTCGAATTGAGCACTCGTTAGCTTAATAAATTAAAGGTAGCGCAACTTAATGCAGCTCCACTGAAGTTAGACCTGCGAAAGAAGTTGGAGTCGGAACTGCGTAAGTGAGATTTGAGGAGGGGAATTCCTCACAGAAAGAGGAATAGAGTGGGTGTTGGAGTGGATGGAAGAGACAAAAGGAAGGAGCCGGGGAAATAATTACAGGGAGGAGATGAAAGGAGAGTGAAGAGTGGAAAAATGATAATGGAAGTGGGGAACGAAGGGAAAAAGAGAGGCGTTGGGAAGCCGTATTGCCAACGGAGAAGAGTTTGACGGAAAATTAATCCGAGGTGTTGTTATTGAAAGAGGATTTTGTATTGAGGTGATCCGAGAAGAAATTGGGAAACTTGGCTTTGCCACGCTCTTTTCAAGTTCTCCCCTGACTCTGTCTTGTTTCCTCTCCTTCTCTTTATTAATAAACTTCATGTTGACGCCTATAATGTCCTTCTATTTAGGTTCGTGACGTTCGCAAGTTTTGCTACCAATTAGCCACCCGGTTGATGAAAATGTTCTGTCTGTATTTTCTGAAGCTTACATTTTCGCATTTTAGGTCTTTCTTTTCTAGAATACTCAGTCTATTCTTTAATATATACAATTCCCCAGTTTTGTCTAGATCCTTAATCTTATTCTTAGGCCCGGTATTACAATGTATACTTGGTACGAAGTTTAACTAGGCTTTGCTTTATGGTCCGATATTATAATAGTTTGTTGGAGTCAAAGTGAAGATTATAGTTAATATCCATGCTAATCCATTATATATCTAGGTAGAGTTACCATACGTCCCGTTTTGACCGGGACTATCCCGGTTAAAGAGGTACAGTCACGTTCAGTGTTTCTTCCAGTCTCGATTTAAGAGTAAAACTCCGGTTACGTAAACATCTGGATACTCAGTAATAAGAAACAAAAACGATTGTAAGATTAAAATTGTATCACATTGTGACTACGTACGCTAATAGTGTCTAACAAATACATAGAAATTGCTAAGACAAATTTTTGAGACAACGTCCCAGTTTCATTATCTTCAAAATTCTACAAATCACGGTTTGTTGCCATCGAGATGAGATATGATAATCTTATACATACGTAAGATATTAACTATAATCTTCATTTGAGCTCTTATAAACAATTATAATACCTGGCCCTAAAATGAACACTAGTTAAATTCTATTTTACCAATACATTATAATATTTTGATCATGAAATCAAATACTGATGAACAGAAGAGGATGAAAAACTGAGGCACAACCAATCACAAAATTAAGATTAATTTTACTTATTAGAATCTTAATGCGGTTTATTCAATCTTTTCTCATAACGTAGAACCGTCAACTTACTAGCACAAAGAAAACGATAGGCTGGTATATTTAGGGTAATAAAAACTACCTCCTACCATACTTAAGATGACTGTATTCATGATACAATTATTCAATTTGAGAGATATCCCAAGAAGTGTTGATTGTGAAAAGGAGGCTTGCAAGTCGTACTTACGATCAATTTCAATAGCGTCACATCAGCAAATGCATGTGTATAATCCTCCCCCTGTTTTTTGATAGTGTAGTATCTATTGCACGAAAATGAACATGGAAATGGTATTTTTCCTTAATTCGACCCCAAGAAATCTTCCCAATATACTAATATGAAAAGGAACAACAAGTGTGAAAATAGTGACATGACTGGGATTCGAATCCAGGTCTCCCACTTTCCGGGTAGGTATTCTAATCAATGAACTACCATGCCGCGTCTATCTCACACTGTTAAAGTGAGATAGACGCGGAGGCTTATATAATGATTGAATACTAATATAATTTATCCACTGCCTGAAATCTGATATCTGTCGATTCATATACACATGAATTATCTTCCATATCATGCATTCCCTCTTATGGTGTCTAAAGGGATACAAACATGTCCCTCGTCAGTAGAGTGTTTTCATTTAAATCATGTNTCGAGAATAAAAGCCAGTTTCAGTCTATTGTTTCATTAAGCTTCAGGACTTTTAAAAGCATTTTTCGAAATATGGAAACAAGCAACAGTTAAATTTATCAGAAACGATCGTATAGGTAGTAATTTTACTGATTTAATGTGTTGCTAGAGCCGCAATATCCCACTCAGTTCGAAGAAATTTTAAGTTAGATTGCACAAGTAAATTCGATAAAGAAGTGGAGTGTAGGTAAATAACTTCTATACAGCATTATTTATATGTTTGGAATTGTTACTGACAGTAGCACACTTTATTTCGCTAATTCTTGTGGGAAAGAAACATAGAACAAAGAAACTGAGTACACTCACATTTCTCTTAGCATACCATTGATTCTTTTTCGACATTCACCTTGTCAGGAAACCTTTCTCCACGAACGTCTCCGTTAGTTTTCCGTCCATTGTAATCGGAGGCGTTCATAAGGAACCATTAAAAGAAACTAAATGACCCCCTTCCCGGAGAAGCGAAACAATATTCCCGTCCTGTTTTCTTAAGGTGGACGCATTGAAGAGGGATCGAAAAAAGAGATTAGTTTGTGAGGAGCAAGGCTAGGGTGTGCTTGGGATTGGGAGACATTACCGAGGGAAGAGAAACACAAGGGGGATAGTCTTTGGCGGACGTTAAGAATTGCGGGGTGTGGGGGTTGGGCCCGCCGGAAGCTGCTGGGAGTGAGGGAGAAGAAAGGCTGGTGGTGGACGTTGGTCAAGGGACCGAGGGGGCTGTTTTGGGGAAGGAATTAGGGAGGGGCAGGCGGCAGACAACTTGCTGGCAGATTACCAGCGTCTCGCTAATGAGAAACCTTCACTGATTACAAACGCCTTCGATATTGCTGCACGCACACGGAGTCAGGAGGTCCTGGGAGTGGATCTACCAATTCTTCCTTCATCCCTCTTCTTTTCCCTTCTTTCTCTTTCTTCATTTCCCCACCCCACCACTCGCCTCTTTTCTAATATATCTCATTCCTTCCCGCTCTTTCTCTTTAATTTCGTTCCTTTCCTTTTCTTCCCCATTTATATCGCTTTATTTCTTTTTCTCTTTGATTATCTCCTTCTCTCGGTCCACTCTTCGCCACCCGTCACGTACAGTCTTTACTCCTTTTTTCGGATTCGCCAAAGCGAATTCCTGTTTAAGGATGGCTTTTCGTTCCGGCTTAATTTGGTCTTTTTGTCTCAGTGTCAATATTTAATTAGAATGTTGTCTTGCGGCGCTGTCTTTCCATCTAGGAGTCTTCGCCATGTACCTGATTTGTACTTAATTAGATTTCTGCGTCTGGAGTTTCTTTCTAGTGTTTTGTAATTGACAAAATGCATGATGTTGTTGAAAGAATTTTATAGTACCCTGTTCAATTTCTCAAGTTCCTAACAGTTATCAAAATTCATATGGCTTCTAATATTGTGACTATCAAAAGTTTTTTGTCTTTTATGGGATGCATTACACCTTTTTTATTTTGGTCTTCTTCATAGTTATGACAACATTAAAGCTAGGGAAGTATTAGTGATCCTGAATAATGACTATCGTCTTTGTCACTCCCAAATGCAATGGTAACAGCAATAGATAGGAGCTGCATTTAGGGACTTTTTACTCATAAAATTCTGGCACAGAGAAAAAGGCAAGGGCAATCTTCCCTCACAGTGAGGTAGTTTGTGCCCGTGTAGGCACCATCTACCCAGTATAGAATCATTTTGTTTTCAAAACTTTCCGTAGCTTATAGTGGAGAAACATTTAACCAGTATCCGGTCTAAATAATTTGCTGGTATGCAGACGAATTATCTGTTTAATGAGTCGAAAGTTCTCTCTGTTGATAATAAATGAAAGATACACTTTTCTGGAATTAGTAGTTAACATTTTAATCAATATTTGAAAGAACTTGTTGGGAATCAGTACAAAATGTATTTCAATGTATGCAAACTTGACTTTGGACCCTCTGAGGGAACTTAATAATTATATAATTACAAACAGAGTTTTAAATTGTAAATGATAAAACCTTCAGTCCTCATTCATCTTAGTTTTCTCATTGAGCATTCCTACAAATTTGATGGTATCTGTGAAATTCTTTTTTACCGTATATGCTGAGCAATTTATAGCGGAACCAATTATTGTGTCGCTGACAAAGATATCAGCATAGATTGCGTATTCATAACACAAGAGAGATATGCCAAGTTTCATTTATTTATGATTAAAATTCATGTTGTCAAATGCCATGTGATAACAATATTGAATGATATTGGTAATCCGTACGTGCGCTACGATTTCTATATTGTTACCTTCATCAGCAATGATGATTTATAGCTCTCAGCTTCTCCTGTCAAAGAAAGTGTTTAAATATTGTGTTCATTCTTTTTCCATGTGTATTTTATTTATGCAATTATTAGGATTCATACTATTATTAATTCTTATATTAATATCTTTTACGTTGTAACAAACGGTTGCTTCTAGTCTGGTGAAAGCTGACTAAACTAAGTCGACTAAAACTTTCGATATTATAAAAATACTTAATTCTTAGACATCAGCCGTATAAAAAATCCCAAACTCCCGAAAATGTACAAGTCCGCCTCAGTTGAACGCTTAGTATAATCCACTTTACACGGAATCTCTCATCACCCACGCTTTTTCAATGGACGCATTTGTCTCGGTTTTGGGGGAATATTCCATACACAAAACAGTTGACATTCGGAGGCACTTTATCGCATCAGATTACGACAACGCCATTCCGATGGAATTCTCTCTCGTCTTGACTCCCACGCGGAGACGAAACAAAAGAAGAGAGAGATTCCGTTCGCATTTCCGTTATTAATTTCGTTCGAAGTGTCGCGAAAGCAGACAAAAGATGGCGGTCTGCACGCAACAATGCCCGCGATCGCGATTCTCGCGCTTCCATTCGCGAGAGTGGGGAAAAAGAGTGAAAAGCCGATCCTACGACTTGGCGAGTTGGAATCGACGTTCTCTTCGCTTAATCCACATCCGATGAGGTTTGCCGTACGCAAATCTGGATGAGGAACTTCAGGCGAGAGAAAACAAAGGGGCGAAGGAAACAGCGTTGCAATGGAGAGGGAAATCGCGTTATACAGCAGCGCTGATTCAGATGAAGGTGGGGTCTGATAAAAATCAGGCGTCGGGGGAGTAATGTATCGGGTTGGAGTGGTTGTAAAGGTGGTGGGGATTGGGAGAAACGGGACGGAGGAATGAGGAGAAAAGTAGGTCTCCTAGGAGAAGCTATGGATGTGAAATGTGATGAAGAAAAATGGGGGGTCCTCCGAGGGAAGGGAAAATTTTTATCAATATTTTCAGCGCGCTGGTGAAGAAGAGAAGGGTGGGAATGGTCGGATTTTGTATTGTGCGCTTCGTCTTTCTTTTCGCTAGGATTTGAATTGTGGATTGGTTGGTTTCATGTCTGAATTACTGAGGCTTCCACCATGTTGATGTTCCAGTCTCTCTCCCAAATATCTTAGGTTTGGGTTTCGGAGAAAATGGGGTGTTGCCCTTACCTCTTTCAATTTCAACTCTTTTTATTTTCTCTGATTATATGGGCATCAAACTTATACCTCTCCTCTCTCAATATGAAAATATTTAAACGTAAATTCTACGCAACTTTTTATGCATTGCACAGAGTGCATAAAAAGCCTTAAGAGGGCGTTTTGCAAAATCCAGTTGTGCAAGGAAGACTGTGGAGAACAATTTTTCGTTAATAATTTTACTAATACTCCATCTTATTATATCACTATATTACGATTTATTCTGCATAATATTATCTACATAAGTATCACTTTTACTTACCTGTGGATGAGTATCTGAACAGAATGTGCATATTTCAAACTTTTCACAACAATATTTTAAATCATTACGCGTATTGTTATATTGGCGGATTAGTATTTTTAAGCATAAATATCTACGCAAAATGTAATTACACACTTGAGGTGTATGTATGCACAAATAATATACTTTACGCTATATGGTATAACTGGTATCGGTGTTTTGAAAATCATATTTTGATATTGGAAAAAAATTATATGATCGCTTTTGAGTAAAAGTTTCCAGTCTCCATATCAATGTCGCTCGCTTCTAGGAGATGGAGGTCTTTTAGAAAAATATATGATTGATAATAATGCATCCCCAAGTCACAAAATAGTGACATTTTCCGATTCATCTCACTTATAATATAATAATAATTTCTGATAAACATGATCTTGTCTCGCTTAAGGAGAGAAAACGTTTCCTCAATTCATCGTCGATATCTTTATTTAACTAAATAATTATAATTTAATTTCTTTCCTCCTCCTTTTAGTGTTTGTAAGAAAATAGCCAACGGTTGTAATCCGGTATCTCTATTTTGTCATAAAGGTTATGAGATGAAAAAGCGGTATGTACTTATCCGATGTACCGGAAGGAAAAGACACATGTATGAATTTGCTAATCAAAATAAGATCGAATACCTTCATTTTGCATTGAGAAGATCGTTTACACAACGAAAATTGAAAACTTTCCACTCTTAAAGTTCTGTGTAAAATGTATGTTCATTCAGAACCGAGTGTAAAAGAGGAGTTTTTAAGTATTCCTCGAAACCAAGACTCTTTTAAGACTAAAGTATAACTAAATTTAAGTATATGAAATTATATTTTTTTAAACGATTATGTGTCACCATATTATAGCAGTTTCTGTACTTTCACGTATACTCATATTTTATGCATTACAAATAATTTATTTATCCATTAAATGTATTCCTAATGTCCAAGAGACGCTCAAAACCGCTTAGAATACGGACCTTCTACGGACGAGTTACACAAGCTTCAATTGCAACAAGGCCTCGTACAATGAGGTAGATCCTTAGGACAAAGTTGAAACCATTTAACTGATTATTCAAGGTATTCACATAATTGGATGAATGCTTTTAAATCCCGTAATTAACCCTTCTTTGCTCTTCTTTCCTTAAATGTCTACCAGACCAAAACTGTCTTAATAAAAAATCTTCTCTGAAGCGTATAAAAAATAGGCGATAGAAAAACGTAGCTAGGTTAACAAAATGTATTCCAGGAAGAATGAAGAACAGGAAAAATAGAGAAAAATTTAGTCGCCGTCTCTTGAGAATGCATGCTTTACACTTATTTGGGGTTCCTGAAGTTTTTCTTGTGGCTTCCCCGAAAGATAAAATTTATTTCTTGCATATAGACATGACTTTCTTTTTGGGCTGCACACTTCATGTCATAAGATATTACAAGGAAAAGGATTAAGGTGACTTGGCACGTAAAGGGGAGAGACGGCATAAATAAAGTCTGTCGGGTTCGAGAGTCGAATCCGGATTTCCCAATTGCTGATTGGTTCCTATATCCATTAAACTATCCATCCAGAACATTATCTCCGATCCTAAGTCACATATTTATAAATAGATGTGAATTCCTGGTACATAAGTGCAATGATAACTTAAAACAACTCTCATTAATAGTAACTATCGCAAATGTAACTACGTAGGAAGTACTTTATAGGAATTTTCGTCTTCCAAAACTTAGGAACTCCATAATTTGATATTTTTAGATATTGCTGATCTTGTAAAATGCGATAATTTTCTGTTAAAGATCCACCATGGTGTTATGTGAATCATTTTCAAAATGAATTTTTCGTTTTCAACTCATGGAATAAGGATTTAGATGACATAAATGCATCCAAACATAGGTTATACGTCTCTTTTCTAATCATTCTACAAAGTTGCCTTACTGTCATAATTTTAAATGATAGTTAATTATTTTCAATAATTAGGAGGAAATAGTTTTTGCATATTGATTTTAATTCTCACTCAATCTATTTTGTTGATGCGGACTGCTCTTTGAAACCATTTCTTCTTAATTTATCTTTTAATTATCTGAATGTAAAGATTCCTTGAAGCAGTTTATTTTCAACTCCCCTTTTCAATGCCATCGATATATCTAGTTCGATCAATATTAAATAATTCTCATACGTTCAATTTATATTGAGTTATTTTAAAAATTTCTTGGTGCTAATTTGATATAATTGTCTGCGTATTTTAAACCACTTTATTAAGGAATGTGTATCACATCCAACAGTAAGAATATTTTTACCGAGTTGCATGCATTATGTTAGTCGGTGTGCTTATTGTGTATGGGATGGTTTCCTTAATTAGGAGTGCTATCTCACTTCGCTTTTTAAGGAAAATTATTCGGTGGCTCTGTTTAGCAGCATTCTCCAAGGCCGCGTTCTTCAGAGATTTAGTTCGAGTGCTTTGCAAGATAGTTTAGCTACTTTAGTGCATCCGCCCGAACAGAGGAAAATCAGGGATCGACTCCCGGCCGCGTGGCTTTTCCACTTATCTTTTCTCGGGTATTCTCAGATACACATTTATGCGAGCAAAGTAATTCCAATACTTTATGTGGAACTCTAAATGGCATAATTTTGGTATAGCTAGAATATGGCATAAAAAACAGTATTAGCACTACGCTGATACTAAAATATTAATTAATATGATATGTAAGTCTTATAACTTTAGGTATAAATTATTTTACCCATATTTAATGTTTATGCTCTTATGCATAATATTTAGTATATTAGTAGTATATGTATCGCTCTTATGCATAATATTTAGTATTATTTAAAGCATTAATTAGTGTTTTATCTCTGTGTTTTGCCTCGTTTTCACTTCCCTTTTTGTGCGCTTTCTTGCGAACTTTGTTTTTCCTGTGCTAACCGTCTATTGTTGAGACTTTTCACCACAAATTAAGCTCGGTATTATAATTAATGCTTGAAGTGGATAGTTTAAGCCCATTTTAAGTCTACATTATAATACCGGGCCTTCATCCTCTATTATTACCTCATTTATCTGTACAATTTACAATTTACATATGAGGCTAGCTTAAAATGAGATCTACCGAATCCAACGTCTTCTAAAAAGTGTCGCATAATATTAATTACTCAAATTACATTCGGTTAGATTTCCTATTCCGTATTTTCTTGAGACTCACTGTGATCTTTTTTCTCTCTGAATTGACGGAGTTTTACTGCTCAAGAACGTCCTTGTCGTAGGATACCATAGGGAGAAGAAGGATCGGGAAAGAGGTAAAAAGGGTTCGGGAGCAGGAGTTGATGGGACTTTGACGGGCTCAGGTCGAAATAGGCGTGGCCGAAGGTAAGAAGGGTTTAAGCGTGAAGGGGATGCAAAGGCGATGCGTGCGGGGATTGCGGGAGTGGGCGCGGGAGGAGGTTAGTGGGGTGAGGGCGAGGATTTCTGTAGTCGTAGGTGAGACAGGGGCTGAGGAGGAAGAATTCCGTCTTGATGGCAGAAAGGAAAGGATGGGCAGAAAAAAAATATAAGCGAAAATAATATAAATAAAAAAGCGGAGAGGACGACAATGAGAAGGGGTGGGTCGGTGGGAGATGAGATGGAGGTTTAAGCTTGAATACGAAATGAGACGCAGCTACACAATAGGCTTTTTTCCCCTTAAGGACGACTTTCATAAGCATTCTCCTTCCTTTAATTCCCTAGGAACGAAAAAATAAAGGCTCCAGCCGCGTAATTCGCTATTGATTACTGTTGAGTTTCTTTTCGCGAAGATTCGTTTCTTTTTAAACGGGGTAATTTTGGGTGGGTTTAGGAGTGGCTCCTGGCGTATCCAGGTATCATCGGCTACCTTACCACCTTTTGCAGTGGGGGTGGAAGATGGGGGTGAAATGGGTGTCTGAGAGAAGAAACGGACGCAGGGGGAGAGCGGGAATTTAGGGGAATGGCTGCAGAAATGGGCGGGGATCCTGGATTTGGAATTTCGGATTCCCAATTCTCTTCGGGATCGAAGCGTTATGGATGGTGACGCGTTGGACTCCTCCTCCCACACTATCTCATTCTCCATTCCACCTTTCTCTATCTCTCTCTGCCTATTTTTCCTCTCGTTTCCTTTTCTTGCATCTTTCCCCCCTCTCGCATTCCTCTCCACTTTTGCTGATAAAAAACGTATTTCGGATATTCCTAACTGTTACTTCTCGGGTCTTGGTCTTTAATCCTGAATTGGGTGCTTTTGTCTAAATCTTAGAGGAGAACAATTCAAGGAGATCAATGCCTGCGCGGTAAGGAACAGTCCTTTTTAATGTAGTTTATAAGCTCATTACTAGTAGAGGTATTCGATTTCAAGAAAAGTTTATAAAATTATGAGCAATAAAAGTGACTCGTAAGATACCATGAATTAGATTGATGAGTAACTAAAGCAATATATCTGCATATATTTATGAAAGACATCTTCATGTGGTCGTCATGCAACGGAAATTATAAAAATGATTATTCTTATACTAAATTCGATACAAATATTCCTGATACTTTTGTCCCAACTCGCAAGCAGTAATGGAATCTTATCAGAATAAGAACTGTACTGTATTTTTCCAAAATGTGTGGCGAAGGCTTGATGGATAGTTTGTAAAGGAAAGTTTCTACTGCCTATAGGTAGAGGAAAATTTTAATATTAGATACATTTATAGTATATATAATATGTATTATGTTATGTTGTCTTAACAATGACAGTTGAAGATGAGGAAAAGGTACTAAACTGTGTACATAGAGGTATTCTCTGTAAAAACCAAGGATAAACAGAAGTGAAAAATAGCGACATTACTGGAACTCGAACCCAGATATCCCACTTTCCGGGCTGGTATACTAACCTCTGAATTATTAAACTAATTTATTAGTGTACTAGACGCGGCATGATAGTTTAGTGGTTAGAATACCTGCCTAGAAAGTGGGAGAAATGGGTTCGAGTCCCAGTAATGTTGATATCTTTCACTTCTTTTTATCCTTGGGAACAACAGTTGAGTTTAATGAAGAAAATAATCACACACTTCGACCTGAAGACGCCTGCAGGATAGCGGGCGAAACTGTCGTCAAGATGGAAATAATACATCGCGGTGAAGCCCGGAAGAACTTACGGAACCCAAGAAAATAATCAGTTTTAACTTGAATTAACAGAATAGAAAAATGGCTAAGAATTTGTAATCCGGCTGTTACATTTATCCCAACGATTTTATTTATTTTATCGGTTAAATTACTGTGGGAAATTTTTCGATCATTACATTGTGTGGTGGACATACCATGTAAAATCATAAGATCAATCATTCGCAAGATAATGTCAAAAATGACAGAAACAAGAAATCCGTTAAAATATAGGAATCTGAATGATATTTTGACGTTAATCTATCTTCAATGGTCGCTCCACATACTCACGAACCGCATCTAATTTTAATTCAAACCATTTGTCCGATACAAAGGTAAAAAATTTCGCAAGCCGTTGAGTAATCTGCCATTCACTCAAGCCCAAAGCCGCACGCCATTCAAACACGACAATTACGATTTCTTACGATATTACAAATTGTTCGAGCGATCGAATATTTAATGCCCCTCGACTTCTTCGGGTATTCCCTCTCACTTCTAGTGAAAAAAAGGTTTCGCCATGATATGTAGCGATTTCTCTGAGGGAGGAAAGGGAGGAGGCGTCAGCAGAATCAAACTGACAGTTCACTCGGAGCTAAAGTCAATTTTTTCGGCATCAACCGAATATACTGCGTCGTTAAAACGGCGCACCTGAAGAAATACGGTCGGACAGATAAGGCTTTAAACTCGATTTAGAGTAATTTATTTTCCTGTTAAACTATCAATCCGGCATCAACTAGTTTCCATTATCGAACGATACGCCCCACGGAACTTTTTCCTTCCTTTCCTCGATCTTTTTCACATGCAAAGACCGCTCTCCCACACCACTTTCCGGGAGGTGCGGTTCTCATCTCCTACTCCTTCATCGGTGCCACTCCTCATAAAAATAATGCCCTTTCCCCCTTTTACCTTGGCGACCCCACTCCCCGTCGTCTTTTCCCGTACCTGGCTCCGGTATCTAGGCAATCGATATTGTTGGTGATGAAGAGGCTCCGATGGTTGTATTTAGGATGTGAGTTAAGGAAACCCTACTTCTCGCTCCGGACAAGGATTGTTCTCGTGAATTAAGGAAATGAGATTTAGGTCATTTGTCGCCGATATGCTTGCTTGTTATGTCCCTCGGTTGTGAGATTTCTCCGTCTCGGAAAGCTTTGTTTTTGTTACGTGAGAGGAAGATTTGATGTAACAAAGCGTTTGGTGAACTGTTTTCTAACAAGCCGATTATGAAGGGGTCTGTAAATCCTACATTTCTCTAAAATTTTGTAATCATAACGCTTGCAAGTGTATAATCGATCTGTTACGATACTGTGGAAGAGTAACTACCTCTTTGGATTTTCCACCGCAAGGCAATGATAGAAAGCCTCAATGCAAAATTCTCCAATCAACTCCTCTTATAAGGGAGCTGTTCCATCATACATGTGCATTTAATCACTTAAATTTTACGAGGAAATTGCATTTGGGTTAATTTTCTAGTTATACCTGAAAAAAGTCAGCGTGAGGTACCTGGATATGATGCATTTAATTAGTCGTGGGCGAAGGATCCCAACGAATGGCTTAACTGTTTCAGTAATAAAATTAGTTTTTAATTAATTTCATTTAATTTTTTTGATCGATAATTAGTACTATACCTACTATTACTATTATAACTGCATATTATATTCTTAGCCGTACAAGAAGTTTATTTCGTCTTTAATATATCGAGAAGAAAACGAAAATAGAGTTGCAAGTTAATTTCTCCGATGCAAATAATCAAATTCAATTAAGCGTGCACTGGACGAGCTTTGCGTGTTTCAAGTTGTGAAAAATATTCAATTAGCGATGATAATATTCCACTTCTGGTTAACCGAATTTATTTCACTTAATTTAACGTGTTTTTTCGACTGTAGTAAAGTATTTTACCATGGAATGAATTTCAGTAAATAAGACTCAAGCTTCAAGAACTTTTACTGTAGTGAATTATTCCCTGTGAATAATTAGACTCGGCCATCAAAAGGAGAAGGCTAAAGAAATTCTGGAATACCTGTGGTATTATTCAGCAAGAGACTTAATTCATGTTACCTCGGATTTATTTCATTTTCTACGATACAATACGAACTTTATCTGTTTGCGTTTTTATTCAGCATCCATCATTTTCTTTTAACGTCGTTACTGTTGCTTAGTTACATTTCATAAACATTTCTTCGCTATCCGATGCTTAATAATAATATCCTTGATATGTTATTAACGTCATCGAAGTCTCAAAGTGTAAGAAATAACGCTTTCAGTCACGCGATTTCCGTGGACTTGATGAAAATTCATCTTCCCTAATGTGAGTTGAAATATATGTTGTAACAAAACTTCACTTAATGTGTATACTTTTAGGGTTTTCCCTCTGCTCGCTTATAGAGCTCCAATCCTCTGACTGCTCATGCTTCATTCGCTTCACCACCGCTGTTGCGAAAGAAAAAATGAATGTCAGTTTAAATAAAAGATCTGCATCTTATTTTAGGCTATGAAACTGATTTTCCATTGGTTTCTATAGGGATTATCCCCCAATAAATTTTTCAACTATGGCACGAGTTTCTGACGGGATTCTGAGTTTAATTAATTTTTGAAATATTTTGTTTAAACCCTCGAAATGTTGAATGTATAAAAAAACACAGAGAATAAAGTAAGATAGTTAATTATATCTCCTTTCTTGTGACTAATGTTGAGTTCGAAGGACCTTTATTTCCAGTTTATATTTTCAAAAGTTTTCAAGTTTAACATATTCGAGGGATTAATGAATGTTACATGCGTTTCTTAGGAAAATTGATGTGCATGTTGTGTAGTTGAACTTGGGACTCTAGGTACAATGTAAGTGTCTTCTTATATCTAACTCTTGACTTATAAAATTATGTGCGTCCTTGCCACCGGAACCTTGTTCCACTTGTAAGGTTTTTGCACAATAATAATAAAGCGCGGCTTTTGGCTGGAAGTCGTATTAGTAAATCTCTTCCCATTTTTAATGTTGTCCAGAAAAATAATTGAATCTAACCTCTCCCTTTGCAGGAATCCGAGATGGAAATCAGGCGCATCACTGGACCTGGGATCGCCACCAACGTTTCGCGCAGCTGAGAACGGTGAGTAATATCCTCAAGCTCTTAAATTTTCCGAATTATTTGCAACGGACGTATCTTTGGCGCGAAACGCTTCGCTCTTTCAGGATGTTCCATGTCCGAAAAATCGGTCCATATCAATTCGGTTTTTCCCCAAGTCCTCGGAATGGCTACAAGATGTGCACGAATGTTTGGGATGTAAGAGTTACGGTTGTGCGTCCTTTGTCGAATTAGTGCTTTAGTGTGAGACCTCGCTTTCTTACCCATAAACTTTGTTTTAGTATTATGTAACGAAAATTTTTTAAGCCATTGATTTCTAAATCTAATTAACTTCCTTAGTTCCGCTTTAAGTAATTATAATTGGATGAGACTGCACGAGATAGCAATTAGGCCTGTCCCGCATTTCAGGTCATGAGCGGATTAAAAATTGTGTTACATGTGCACAGGCTATTGTGGTATGTCAAGTGAATGCTTCGTTCAGATTTTATTGGTTTGCCTACTTCAAAATGGGTTAATACGCTGTATAAACGCGGTTATAAATACGAACAGAATGATACGGCATTAGTATTAATCAATTCATGTAATTACTTTTTTAACATATACACATGAACCCTGCTTGCCGCCTTTCGGATTCCGGAAGTGTCCTGCGGTCTATTTACTTGCCGGCTAACTTCGCGTATTAGAAATAAATTTTTGAAGAAACAGTATAACACCTGCGAGTATTTTACCTTTTCTGTATGATTGACCGATGTTTCAGGGTAGTTGCTTAATCTCTACAATGTCTTCCGAAAACATCATACTACATCTTCATTCATTGGGCTAATGTAACCTTGAGTTGTAATATTCCCTCTTTCGAGTATTCCCATACTTGCCGAGAAGCATCTTGGAAACTATTAACCAATTTATCGAGCCTATTCTTATAAAAACGGAAGCCTTTCGTTATAAGTTTTCTAATTTACAAATTCACTATATTCCTGCAAGGCTCCACACACTGTACGCTTTTTCTAGCCTAATGAAGGCAAAGTAGTATTGAGTACGGAATTTTTCTTCGCTCCCATCGATACGACTATTCGCTTGGGGAACCCATTTCGTTAGTAAACATCCACGTAAAATTCGGACGTTGGTACCCCATGTTAAAATCTTGCTGAAATTACCTCTAACATAAGCATGTATTCCATGCCAATTTTCTATTGATAATAAATAATTGGCCCCTCGAGGCGTTATTAATATCCTTTCCGACCTCTGATTACTAACTTTTTTCTCGAGCAAATAATCTCAACGAATGAACAGGGGTAGGTGGATGAATAATTAAACGCTCGATTTCATGAGATAGCTAAATTATTTTCTCGGTGTTAACCTAAGTATTTTTTTCTGCTTGATAAGGTAGTAAGACTCTTGGGCATAGGAGGTGGGTATCTTTGATTATTTATTAATTTTATTAATAAAACCCGCAAACATCTAGTCACAGTATGTCATACAGTGAGGTCCCAACAATGAACTGACACAGATACCATTCCCTATCCGGAAAATTCCGGTTAGCCGGGACTCGAGCTCGGGACCTTGGCGTTGAAAATGTAGCATTTTATCTATTACGCCACCGGTTTCAGTGATTATGAAAATATATTTTTTCTTGTCTAATCCAATCGGTTTCTTTCTCAATACCAGAGCGACTTTAAGATCATTTTTGAGGCCGTCCTCCGGTCTTCCTACAAATTTCCGCTCAACTCCATGCGAAGGGAAACCCGATATTATATTTAGGTATAAAATCGCTATTTTTTATAAAATTAAGATATTACCAGGATATAAAGACGGTTTTGTACTGTAATGTTGACTACTGATTGCTTCTTATTCGACAACTAGTGGTTAAGGGACATTTATAAACAGACAGACTGAGCTCTGTATCAAGATATGTTTCGTTTGCATCCTCCTCGACACAGATTTTTAAGCAAAGCAAACTTTTATTCGTCGAGTAGAAGTGGATTTAACGGATTTCCATTCATCCAATGGGAAATCCTCCTCATGGTTCCGAGCTGCCTCATCAAATCACTCGGCCCTTCTGACACTCTTAACTTTGCGTCGAGACTCCATCACGGAAGCAAGGGAAACCCCAGAAAATATATTTTCTCAATTTCCAGATGGAAAACCATCGGAGGAGGGCGAGGCAAAGAACAACGCCGCGAAAAGGGAATCAAACCGCATATTAGGCTTCCTGATCCCACCTTAATAAGTCACTCCCTCCTCCTTTTTCTCTCCATGGGAAAAATATTGTATTTTTTTGTTCCCTCTCCGCAGAACCGAAGAATCGAAACGGACTAATCTTTCGGCTATCCCTCTCCTGCCATTAAATCCTTTCTCATCTCGAACTTCTCCCACCCACGCCTATCGCCGAATCCCTCATTCCACCCAAACAAACATCCCACTTTTTTTCAGTTCCAACTCCCCCCGCCTCAATTTCGTGGCGCTAGCATCGCCATGGCGCTGCGAACACAGAAGCCCTGCAATTATACACCCATCAATCAAACTGACAATGAAGGGGCGGTGGGTCTCCCGCCCTTTTGCCTGCCATCACTGCTTCCTTTCCCTCTTCTCTCGTTCCTCTTCTCTCTCACTTCTTCCACAATTGATCACGAAAACCGGGATACGAAAAGGTCTCGGACGATAGCGGGCATGTCTGGAGGATTATATTTTTTCTTCGAGACAATTACTAGGCCTAATGAGATTTTAAATGCGGGCTTTCCCTCCAAGGTGGAGATTAGCGGGAGATATGGAAAAGTTTTGATTCACTTTCCTTCGACTGAGCTACCCCGAGATAAGTAATGGGAAGGTTGGAATTGATTTTCGGATTGGTGTAATGAGCCAGGATGATTTAAGAGGTTAAACACCTTTTATTTTATACCAAAGGGGGACTTTTGATGGCGCACTGCCCGATGGTGATTTTTTTTCAGTTTTTGTGCTTTCAAAAACTCTCATGAAATAAAATCCCTTATTTCATGAAAAGATCCTCTATGTGGAATGTTAGAAGGACTAAGAGAGTTATTGTTAAACGAGAATAATTTCAGCGAATAATCAGATTTTATTTTCTGACTAGGCTCTTCAGAAGATGGAAAAGCTATTTTCACAGAGTTTTAGATTTCTTTGCTTCAATGTAAATTTTTATTTTTTTCTGGAAGTCAGTTTTTATCTTTTTGCCCACTCATAACTATTCTTGGAACATTTTTTAACTCCTGGGCTCATCTGCATGTAATTATGCATGTACGTACAGATTTGTTTCCTGAAGATTAATCTTCACAGTGGTAGGTTGTTAGATTTGTAGCAATCTCTCGTTACCGTTCTACAGAGAAAAAAATCGCAGCTCAAATACAAATTAATTCATTTATACATGAAATCTGTATAATACTCAATCATAGCTAATAAACAGCATTTTTCCTTGGTGCAGCCGAGGCAGGTCCTATCTCAAACTGCATATATGATTGTGCTCTCTATTTGGTGTGGCTTAACGGATTTCGTACGACATAATCAAAGTGAAATCAAGGTTCAGTTATGTCTGAAGTACTCCTTCGGAAAGACTTGTGTGAAGTAAAGTAAGGATGTATAGTAAGTGGTTAAGTAAACACTTTCCAAAAACCTAAACCCAACATCAATTTCTTAAGAAAAGCAAAAAATGCTAAATAGTAGTTAATGACCGTGAAACACGGAAGTATTTACTAACACTACGGTTTAGTAGGACCAGGACTTATTTTTGCTAATTTTTTCGTTTCGCAGAATCCCAAGATTTTATGATTTCACATATATATTGAGGTTATCTTTTGATTTCATATACCTCTAAGAATTAGTTACGAAAAGTTTTGGGTTGAAATACTTTAACTGATTTAATTAATAGGCAAATAATACAAAATACAGAAAATTGAATACTGCGTTAATTAGGAAAAGCATTTATACTCGCGGACACCTAAGGGTCTGCGAACTCTTGTTCATGAACCTCTGCGTTAACACATGAAAATGGCCAATTTAATCGATTGTTGACCAATTGTCGATTTTGACTAGTACAACCACGCTAAAATATCAGGATGGATTCTTAAGGTATACAAAAATAAATTTTTATTCTCAAGAAATTTGGAATGGAAACAGTTAAGTGAGATAAAAATTAGCCAAAAGACATTAGCTAAATTGCCTAAAAAGTTTATTTCTGCATTAAATAAATGATTCTACTGTACACAGTTTTACGTCTATTCATGCATTTTTCTTTTCTTGTTTATTATTTATGTTATTAAATGGATTAAACTCAAGTGAGAGCGATCATAAGTTATCTCTTTCGCTTTTATAATGGATCTTCTTGCCATCAGTTTTAACTTTTTAGGCGTGAATTCTTGATTTGACATTCACTCCTTTGAAATTCATTTACTCTACATCCTTGATTCATAGCGTTCGATCTGCTCTTAAATTTAGCAGCAACCAAGAAAATTGATGACATTACGAAATAATATTCCCGAACATAGTTATATTCGGATGTTTACTACTAACATAAACCCTCCATCACCATAAAAACATACAAAGAAATTCCGGCAATGATGTACATACACCGCTCAAATGCGGTGTAGTAATGCGAGTGTCGAGCCTTTTATTTCTCGCATCTTCTTATTCAGCTTTCCAGGTGCCCCGGAGGCGCGTGTCCTTCTGCGCTGTAAATTATTCGCCGAGCGGTGAGAATGCGGCTCATTCTGGGCCTCATTCCTCACATTCCATCGCTCCACGTTCCTTCCTCCTCTTCTCTCACGCTACTCTTTTCACTCGCATATTATTCATGTTTTGCAACCTTTTTCTTTTTCTCTCAAATTCCTTATCGAAATATATCCCTTCTCCAAGGGACTATTTTTAAGTTCCATAAATCGGGTCAATGGAAGAGGCATAGATATTCTTTCTTTAATGCTGAGCCAGTTTTGTATCGTGATCTGTTTGGATAGATTTGCGAAGATATGTAAAACTGTGTTGATATCACATATATATGTTCGCTGTAGTGGCTTTATCTGAAATGCAAGTGGAACGTTCTTGTTTTGCTTGTTTCTGATTTTGATCGGTACACGCTGAGGTTATTTGGAGTTGGCATTCATTAATAATTATGTCGTAGCGACATAATGGGGGAATAACAAGACGTTAACTTCGAGTATACAAAAGACTTTATTCTCGTATCTATGCCCGGTCCGAGGTCTCCGGCGCTGAGGTTTCCTTAACGCCCACTGACTAAGCCGGGGGAAACACTCCTGCGATGGGGTTGCCTTAACACACGCTCCGCAGGTTGAAGTACTCCACAGCCAAGGGTTACCTTAACGCCCAAGCCGGTGTGTAGACTCCCACTGCCAAGGGTTACCTTAACGCCCAGGCCGGGGTGTAGACTCCTGCTTCGGGGTTACCTTTACGCCCGCGCAGGGTGGAGTCGACAAGCGAGTTGCTTAGTCGAGACTCCCCGATCCCCAAAAAGTGTCGCCTTTATATACGGTCACGGCCTAAGGATTTTCGCGCCCTTTTCGAAGCTTCCAGAGGATGGGGNTTTTTAACAATGAACCACGATGGAATGTGTGTACTCACCCCATCCCCTGGCTCCGGTTTCCCCAGGCCGAGACCGTGGACGGACCCCTGGTTAGGGGATTCCGATGACCAAAGGAAATTCCCCCGCCAGAAGCTCCGCCCGACCTAACCCTCAAGCGTGGGAATCGAGGAGACTCGAATCAGTCGCGAGTCACAACAATTACGTCTATAGGACTATTTCTAGAGTAACACTAACTTATTCTCTGAATTATTTACTGCTTGTACTAATTTTAAAAAGAAGTATGTACTCCTTATCTGAAATATGTGCAAAGAATGAATAGTAAACTTGTTGGTATTATGTTTATGTGAAAGTGAGAACATAAATCAAACTATCCATTCAATTCGCCATTTTTATGATTTCTCGAAAAATTCAAAGATTTAGTTGGTTACAGACTATCAGAGTATGATTATGATAGGTTGATAAATATTGACGAAGACGAGAAATGTTTAATTTCTCTATAGGCTTCAACACAAGAAAGGAATCGTTCCAAAAGTTTTCATTTAAATTCAATTCGCTTATCTCTATAACCTGCAAAATTCATTTGACGGAGGTAAGATGATGGGGAGTTAAAAGTTTGAGTTGAAATTTTAACATGAAATATTGTTATTATTATTTATTCTTTCGGCGAGGCTAGGCGAAAATTGCCTCTCTTTCACCTAACCTCTGGGGATATTACATGGTATCACTACTAATATTACTTTAATAACTAAAATAATTTGCTAAAATTAGCTTAAATCTATGTAAAAAATATCTCTACAACACCTCAAACATGAGTTACAAAATAATTATAAATACAGTACATAAAATATTGCTAATATAAACTAATACATATAACTAAATATAGATACTTATAAAAACACAAAGATTTGGGTTGTGCGGAAAAAAATCCTCAACTGAAGGATTTTGGAGAGATATATGGAAAATGTTGTTTTTTTGCGGGAAAACACCAACACAAGAAGGGAAGCGAAAAATCCTGCGAAAACATAGAGGTTGAAAACGCGCAATTAATAGAGGATGATGTAGGTATATTCAATAAATTTTCATCGTCACTCGTGATGGTATATCGGCACATGCGTCCCTTGGCATATGCGGGATAAAATTATCCTGAAAGTAAATTAAACTTTAATATCTCAGAATCCGTATTAATCCAAAAATGTTAAAATAAAGTTTCTAGTTTCGAAATTTCTCTCTTTTTAAATGTATATGGCAATTAATTACATGCTTTCACTCTTCAACTTTGCTTATGTCTTAATTCAGTATCATCTCGCGAAATGTTGTGTACAACTCCAAACTCGATTTATGATTTCGGCCGACGTTGTTTGCTCCCCATGATTTAAGGGACTCCAATAAACGTGTTGTGTTCGAGCAAAGTGTGCCGGCGTAAACGAAGGCTGTGTTTTGTCTGAAATTCTTTACGATTCCCCGACCGAGAGGCCCATAACAATCTACGTGTTGATATCTGCGAGTCATCTCGTTAACTCGTTTGTTTATTAATTTTTTATAGTTTGATTAATAACAAATTCATTTATGTTCCTGCAAAAACATGCAGAGATATTCCACGGTGATATCAAACGGAGTGTAACTTCTGCTATCATCAAATTAACTGCAAGTTATCGCAGAAAAACATACTTGAAATTCAACTGATGAACTGCTTTCGAATGGCAACTTCTATATTTTCGAATAGCTGATAAATTAAATGTCTTCAGTTATGGTAATTGTATTGTCCCAAATATATTTTCGTCATTCATGGAAATTTTTGGTTTAATAATTATTGGGACACCGTCGATATCGAGTCTGAACCCATCGGATAATCCTCATATTAATTTTACATTTTCTTTTTTGACTTATTTACGCATTTTTAACCATATTTGATCTCATATTTCCGCAGGTGTCACCGTCTGCATTATGGATTAAGGTTTATTCCCTTAATCGATATATTTATTGTTTACTCTACATTATATGAATGAGTGTGAGTTCGGGATCGTATGCAACAGAATCAGTATTGATCATTGAAATAATAGCTATGATTAGTTGACTAACCAACCTCATGCTTATGACGTCAATTTGTCAGCTTTAGGTTTGTCCCTCACATTTCTGATACATGAGATAATTTGCCTTTTAATCTAGAGGATTTCAAACGCATCAGTAGGTGATATAGCTGCGGTTAAATTTATTGCAGTAACTCTTATTCAGAAACATTGTGCATTTTGCTCGGATGTTTGTTTTCCAGGTAATTTAGGCTCTTATATCGTAAAACCTTCACTTCATTTGTATCCTACTATGTTAGCGACTCCCAAGACATAAGGGAAAATTTTTTTTCGCGAAATCAAAAACTGATACCCACTATATTTCTTCTGTTTGACCTTAATTACTCACAAATTAAATATAATTGCGATTGAATTATGGTAACACGTGCCGACTCGATGCCAAACATGTGAAATGACAATTTGTACTGAGTTAGTATGGAAGGATTCTAGAACTCAATGTTTATTTAGTAAATAAAACACCACTACGCCCAAATCGTGTTTATTTACTGTTTAAAATGTAAGAAATATTATTCTTGAAATTATCTTTTCATAGTTTGATTTTTGCAGCCAGGATAAATCTTCCGGTGTTTTTGTACGTAACGTAACAAAAATTGCTTTTTTTCCTCCTAAACCTTAATTAAACCATGAAAGTCTAGCATCAACTTGACCGCTCTTTCAGCTGTATCGTTCACTGCCCTCAGCGTTGAAACCTTCTTTCTGGCTTCTTGAAACGAATTATTACTTGACCACATAGTAGGACATTCGAGGAGATAACTGTCTTCAGTTTTAAGACGATCGAACGATGATTGCTTCTGACTGAAATGAAGTCGTAGATATTTTTCTTTGAAAAAAAATGAATCAGAAGATGAGTCGTTTTATTTACACACCTTGTACGTTGTACAATCGTACAGTGTTTTTTCTCTAAAATCCCATTAACATATGGAAGGTTTTCAGTGACGCCTTACTTAGAGAGTACTGACATGTTTCAATACAAGTCGGCACGGTTTGCCGAGGTCCTACGTTTATGAAATTTTATTTGCAATTGTTTTGACATATTATAAATAAATAAGGAGGGTATGCGTTCAAAAAAAAACGACTGATTTTTTGTCACACTCTATACTATATAAATTGGAAACAGAAAATTTGTTTGACATGGATTCATTACATTTTAAATTGCTGTGTTAGTGAGAACGTGGTATTTTTCTTCATATGTAAAATTATTTTCTTCGTAAGTTCGCAATAATAAATTTTTCGATTAATCCTATGATTTAATCACTTATATAAAGAACGGAAGCAGCCAGAATTTATCTATCACTAACATGAGAAAACTTCTTTAGGAAATACCGTTAACGACTGTATTTCGTTCCAGGTTTATTATTGCTAACCAAGGTACCGTGGTTATCTAATTTCCGCGATTTCCGATAGCCATACCAGGCCAAATATGCAGATAAAACTTATTTAAATTTCGTTACAATCTGGTACTTATAATTTTTTCATTTATATAGGCTACAAAAAATTACCATTCATAAAATGAAAATCATGAAGGTAGATTTTAAATATCAATTTTCACCAGAAATCTTCGTATAACAATTTTAAACTCCTAGAGCAATGTTAGAGAAAAATGCAAAAACTACTCAGCTCTCTCGAATAAAAATACAGAGCAACAAATAAAAATCTCATAAAATTGGTAAAACTAACTTCCAGTTGAGTACATAAAATCTCAAAATAATTCGATGTTTCAGTGAATAGATAAATGCATGTGCAAATAAAAACTGATTAATTAACAGTGATTAAATTTCCATACAAAGAAGAACTCGGAAATCTTATCATCATCTCTATTCCGTATTCGTGTAACGCATTCCGACACACTGCACCCTCCGGTGATACGCGGAGAAACAACTTGTTCCGTGTTGGCCAGCATCCGGTCCCGCGAGAGGCGTAATTGATGGCGCGTTTGTAACATTCTGAGTGTGACAATTATGAGGGGAAGTTCTCGAGGAAGCAGCGGCATAAAAGGTTTCAAGAGGTTGAAAGTGAAGAAGCAGGCGAATCATGAGCTCTCTTAAAAGTCACCGCGACTCGTATTATGTCGGTAGCGAACACGGAGGCTCCCGGGAAGCAGGACGTCATCCCCTCGGGGTATAGTAGAGAAAAGTTGTTCGCCCGCCAGACAAACTACACGGAGACC
The DNA here is from genome assembly GCA_000376725.2 of Ladona fulva. NCBI lineage: Eukaryota > Metazoa > Arthropoda > Insecta > Odonata > Libellulidae > Ladona > Ladona fulva. Next base: position 28,590 of record KZ308164.1, read on the forward strand.
AAACGCGGCAATGAATCGCGTCCTTTTTCCTGCGTTAAATACAGCGAAGAATTAAAAGGCTGCACGGGGTAGCGCGTGCATTCCAAGCAAAACAGTGATTTCCAGCGTCGCTTAACAAACTCGGGTACATGTAACTTGTTGCGTCGGCTGGTATGAGTCCAAGAGTACGTCAGCAGGAATGGCGTTCGACAACGGAACTTTCAAACTTAATTCCTCTCAACAAGTTGATACGTCATCAATCATGCGCAATGTGGCCGTCGCCGGAATGACAAGTTATTTTTTAATGGCTCGAGGGGCAATTAATTTGAACTTACTTACGTTTCGGTCCCAAGATGCATGGTGAACTCACTTGACGAGAAATTCAGATCGGTCCTCTCTACGCCAAGTTTGCCAAAATTATGCCAACAGATATTCCGAACTATAGCGATGAACTTTTCACATGTTTATAATCATCAAAGATTGTTGTGTAGGATCTCAGGCAGAGTGTAAAAATCTCGTATTTTTTTAGCTTCTACCTGAAACCAGCTCTCGAAAATATTAGCGAATGCTCAGAGGAGAGCTTTTAAGCATTTATTTGCATTTTTATCGTATTAATGGAATCGCATAAAATCACCGCTGCTTCGCGGCCTCCTTGTTGAATAGTAATAAGCGGGAATTTGACTTTCTAATTCCACAAACGACTACCACGCGGATAATAAATTCTATTTGGCTGAAATTTCTCTCGATGTCGATATCTCGTTTATTCAGAAAATAGGGTATTTTAATTGCAGGATCCTCTTTAATCATTCCATCGTTAGAGGTTCCCAGTCCACTTTATTTCCTGACCGAAATACATTTTCCTATAAATGAGGATTAAATATCTTCCGAAAACTACCTTCTTTGCCGCTCTCCGTTTCGATTTCAATTGAAACTGTATTAATTAGGAATCAAGGAGCGGATACGCTCTTGACTTTAAATTGATTTCCAGTTTTATCACAGAGTTATGAGGAACATGTTCGGACGCTAATTACTTTTTCAGGCAGCTGTTGAATATATAAATACACTCAGCGTGTCTAGCAGCTCTTGGAGATAAGCTAATAAAACTTCGGTGCGCTCTCTTTTCAATAATTTTTTTCGATTTGATTTTATCCTCGCATCCCAATTAACAGTTTCAAGTAAGTATAAATTTCACCGGAGGGTATCGTTTAATATCCTTAACAAATAATTACCCACTCGGTTTATATTAGGATTCTATTCAGCTGATTAACATTTTAACCGTTCGTGGTTCATTTATGAGAACTTGTTTTCCCGAGCATTTCCAGATTTCTGATTTTCCCTGCGGATGAGTTATTATTGTTTACTCCCTCCACCAAACTACCGGCGGATCGGGAAATAAAACACGGCCGATTTATCCAAACACGGCATCTAGACTTAATTTCTCCCCCTCCCTCTTCCCCGAACCTCTCCACCTTTTATTTCACGGTGCCCATCTCCTCGGAGGCGCGTCTCGGGTCATATCCTTGACGTCGCCTTATTTACAAGCCCATTAGCTTTAATTTTAGTTAGTTTCAAACATCCTGCTTCTTAGGAATGGAACCCTGCCAGGTTCGGAGACCTCGCAGTTTCATTTTCAGAAACATCGTCAATCAAAAAAATTTCCGTTCTGCGGCGCGAACGAAGCCAGTAAAGTTCCGATGTCTTCCATTCTCTTCCCCCCGCCCTCCGCATCTTCCTCCTATTTCTCGGTTACTTTTATAATTTTTTCCTTCACATCGAGGCCTCCTTATCTGAGAGCCGAACGGAGAGGAGTATAAAACTCCTTGTCGCGGTGGATCGAGCAGTAAATCCGACGTTTAAACTACTCGGAGACTTGGAAACCACTCTTCTTCCCAAGAAAATAAAAAGGAAGGAAAGGGAGCAAAATGAAGATAAAAGCGAGGCATTATAAGAGACCGGGTTCGCAGTAATTGCTTCCACGGACAGGAAGAGGAGTCTATAAAAGTCCGAGTCATTATCTTTCTAATTAATGTAAACCATCCCGGTCGATGTCGACCCGTTTTATCGCTCGGATTGGAACTAGCGGGTAGGCGGAGGCTTAATTCAGCGTTTTCGAATGAGGTAAACGTCCGGTTGAGGTTTCGCTATGAGGACGCTGAGAGAGTGGGACTATTTGCATGGAATTATTTTCCCTTAATTAAGTATAAAAAATTTTAAAAATAGGTTAGGGCAGAGCCACTTTTGAACTCCTTTATATTCGTTTTCATATTGACGCGAAGCTAAAGCAGTAGGCTGTGCTGTTTTAATCTGGACATGAGATTGAGGCTGCGAATTTTATTATATCGGCAAACTTCGAAATCGGCGTATCTTTTCAGAGAAGAATATCGTTCTCTCTATTCTTTTTGGTCTACTAAGTAATGATATCGCACTATTTATCACATGACCTTTAAAGAGTTTTTAACAATGAACCACGATGGAATGTGTGTATAACAAAACGCATATAGCAGAATTGCCCATTACGGTTAAATACCGTGGTCTTGTTCTACAGTATTGCTATTTGCATATACGTGATTAAAATCTGTACAAGGCGGAAATCTGTTCCTTACGAAACATTTTTACAGCACCGAGCGATTCCGCTCTAGGAAGGCTTCAATGTTTTTCCTTTTTTACTTTGGTGCATTTGTATACGCAGTAACAATTATAAGATATTTCAAGATTTCTAAGCATTAGTTAGATTCACAATTTTTTAATGCCGTAAAATTGAGTTTCCCTTAGAAATAATTAACTCAGCTATTTTTTAACTGGTTTATTCGTGGTTGATTGATTATATCATAAATCATGATGAATGCCAAGGATTTATTAATTCATTACAGTAGCCCGATTAAAATTTGTTCGATCCTAAAACTATTTATTCCTTCTCCATGCATAAACTCCCCATTTTAAGATAGACCTTAAACAAGGCATTTAAATATTTAGGGGTTGGCAGTAACTTGATTCAATTTTTGTTGCTAAAATTATAATATTTTCATGATTATAAACCATTTAAAACACCAATGTCCAGTTTGAACATTTAAAGATATATGTGGTATTACTACTTAATAAATAGAATATGAACTTTGGGTCTGAAAAATATAGACCAATTATTTTTCCTTGCAGTCAACCAGACTGAAGAAATTCAATTTCATATCAACCCACACATTTCACATCATCCAATTAATATCGTATATTTTGGTATCGTACACAGTAGGTTCTACTTCATATATTCATCAATGAATTTAAATATTTAACTATGAAATCCAGAATCCAGCTACAATCGATTATTGTGTGTTGTGAGTTTAATTCCTCCAATTAGCCATCACTAACCCACCAAGATTAGGCAAGAAGAACCTTCATATAATGAAATAGCATTTCATAAAGTGAAAAAAATTGAATTTCATTAAAAGCTTTGATGGTTTTATGAACGTATTTAATTCTCACGAGGTATAGATTCTTCGTGATACAAATATCTATCAGTTGGGAATAAATGGATATTAAAATAATCATTTGTAACCCATTTATCATTTATAACGTACGCTTTTAGCACAACCTTTCAAACATCAGGTCTATTTGTTGCCTCGAAAATTTACGTGTCTCATCGGAATCCAATCATCCCGTCATGATCTTTCTTAGATCCCACGCATAGAAAGATGAGTTGTGGGCGCTATAATGCCACTTGGAAGAATAAAAAGTCCCACTTCTTTTTTCGGAAGGGGTGGAGACAGTGTCGGAAAGAGCACGGAGTGGTGTGTATGTGTGATGGTGGTGCACTCGAGTTTTTTACTATACCGCGGTATGAGGAGGCATTCCCACAAAAGGGAGAGTGGTATGGGTAGTTGTTGAAGGCATAGGGTCGTGTTATAGGTGGTTTCTCTGAAAGGCCACCCTGAGTGTTTGGCTTAGGACCAAATGGTGCTGAGGATAGGAGGAGGGCGAAGGAGTCAAGGGATCGGAACGGAGAAAGGGGTTAGTCAGGGGTACGAGTGTCTGGAAGTGGGTGGATGGATCAAGGGGTGGCTCAGCATGCTTTCTAAGTAATAACGGAATGAAAAAATACGCCATTTCCGTAGTTCTCTCAATAGTTTCCATCATTCCTAAGCACTCCCCCATCCGACCTCTACATCCCCACGGACCCGACCAAAATTAACCCACCTTCCACTTAATTAGCGGGTTCGTTAAACTGCGAGAATAAAAATATGAACGGAATAGAAAAATTAATCGGAAAAGGGGACGCTGTGTTTTTCCTCGATCCCTTAAGCCTTAATTCAGTTGATTTAAGCAGCCAGTTATTTTTTTTAATTGGGCGATATTTTTTAATTGGTCCCCTCGCATTCTAATTATGGATCCCTATGGCGGTAGGTATCGTTATTTTGACCGCCTCTAGAGCTAAGGAAAGGGGATTGGTGTTTTATTTGCTTTGCCTTTCAAAGCGGGTCTGTGCGCGTACTTTATGAGCGCGACGATTTTTATATAGTTGATGGCCCTTCAGGAGGACATGCCAAAGTGGTTAATTGGAAAAAATCACCTTGTTAAACGAAGGACTAAGATTAGCTGCGGAGGCGGAAGAGGCTACATCGGAGGTCTTTGAAAGATCCCACAAAGAAAATGGGGATTGTTTGGTTGTCAATAGTTTAAGGAAGCATCCTCTTCCTTGTATATATGATTGCGAACTTTAAAGCTTTCTCCTTCGGGAACATAAAATTCGTCGATTTTGAGAGTTTACGATCCTTTCCGTGGCTAGAATTCCTGACTCCACAGTTTACATTCATATTTGAAGTAATCAAAGCGGTCACTAAAATTATCATTGCAGAGAAGTATTTATTATAATTTGGAGTGAGCTTCTCATGAAGTTGTTTATGTATAGTAGTGGTATCTCGGTTAATAACAGAGATGCACTGTCAATAGTTGGAACGAAATTGACTGCGTAAGGCATCACTTGCGAAAGATTCCTTCAATGAAGGGTGTGAATTAATATTCGGAATTTGGAATTCATTCAACAAAATTAATGTACTGACTTCAAGTAAAAGAATTCTTCTCAAGGCGAATAATGTTGTTTATATCTATTTTTAAATTTCAAGGGAGGGACCTTATGTTCTTTCTTCAAATAAAACCAGATTATTTTATTTATGTTACATAGAAAGTACATTTATTTTGTAATTCGCTGAATTAATTAAAAAGATGTACTGTAAGTAATTGAGGTGCACTTAATTATACGGAGATAGAATCATGCTACTTAAGTACAAATGATTGACTATGCACAATCGATTATCAATCGATAATAAATTATTATATATTATTATTTCACTAACCGTAATTACTGAACATTTTCAAAATACGAAAGGATATTCCTTATTTATCTTAAGGCATCCTGTGTATATATCCGATGCTATATGTAATATCTTCATGTAAGTCTACAGGGAATCTTCGTCATCACCGAATAATATTGCTCGCATATCAGTCTACTTTGGCAACATATATCGAGAGTGGCATACTTAAATTAGTGCGGTGGGAAATCAAACTGTTTAAGAATTAAATTTTTATCAATTAATCATCTTTCCATGATAGTTTTTAAAATCTTTTATGATTCATTTGCCTCAATTCAGCAGTAATTGTCTAAGACCGTAGGAAACTGATTTTTCCGTAGGAACGGATTCGACATTAGGAGCTTGCAGAGGGCCTCGTGGTTGAGAGGGCCCAAAAAGTGACTTTTTTAAATGATGAAGATGGTCCTTGCGTTTAGGACCTCTGATTTTTTAAAATTCACTCGTCTTCGCAGGCTGTTTTATCCGGTAATATTGCCTCTTATCGTCGTTTTGCCTATCTATATTTCCTCTTAATGGCCTATCAGGAATGATCTTTGACTTTTTCCATTTAAGAGCTCCTTTCGGCGGAAAATATATTTAAAGAATTCTCTATGGTATGTACTTGCTGAGACTCTCATATTTAGTGATTCACCACGAGCGAAGTGCAAGTTATCTATTTTTCGCGTAATTTGCTTCTAGTTTACTACATCTATCCTTCCTCTTCTTCTCCACTATTTTTGAAACTCGCATCCATTAATCTTTACAATTCGCTTCCAGAGACTTGTTTACATTCGGCGTTCTCTGAAGCCGCGGCCGGTTGGCCGATAATTGTCACGGATCCAAATTCGCGAGAATAGTAATCGAGGCTAATGTGATCGATGTACTTGAAAACCCTCCCTATTTCAATCCGCATGGATTCAGACCAGCTGCAAAACATCTCTATTTTCACACGTGCTCCGCGCTATAACCGACGTTACTATCCCTCGTTCTAAGACGCTTTCTTTAGTCGCTCTCAACATCAAGCGCATAGGTTTTTGGCCGCCATTATCTCACCTCGCGAAACCTCGAGAGTTATATTCATTCGCCGTCCGACGAACACGTGACGTGACAAATAAGCCGCGCGATAAATCCCAGCGCTCATTCAATTCCTCACACCTATCTTGGCATCGAGCGGAATTAAACTTTGCTTCAAACCGTCTTATTTTTATCGACTCCCCCTCGTGCAACCCCTTGCGCCGCCATTAAAGGTCAGAGTCGTAATTTTATTCTTAGCTGTTGCAGTGGCACCGTATTTTGAATTTCGAGTGAGGGCAGAAGATAGGGATGAGCTAATTGGTAAGCATCCGGCTTAGTGTGGGGAGGATAACTTTCTCTCTCCCACTGCGGAGGGAGTGCATGCGGGGAGTGAGGGAAACAGTCGAGCGACGAAAAAAGCGGGAGTGGGGTTGGATTTTTAGGATGTCTGGGATCTGCGGGAGGCCTCGGAGTGCAAGTGAGAAAGGGATCGGAAACTTAGGATTTTGGTGAGAGAAAGGAGGGGGATGTGGGCCTTCTGTGGATAACCTCCGATGGTTTTGTTTATTTTCGGAAGGCCATGCTTCAACCGCCATACACTCTCTCACCCTTCCTTTTCCTTACTTTCCCTTCATCCTTGCCCCTGCTCGTTTCTTTTTATCTCTCTCCCGCCCTCTAATTTCCCCTTTCTCCATTTCTTTGATCCCGCTAACGAATTCGCTCGTTAGGAATGACGTACGTCGGGTTGAGTGGTTTAGTTTGGCGTTTTTGCCGTACGGCTTCAACGCGATTCACAGTGACTCAGTGTTACAGTTCAGTGAACCAAGGCCTGCTGCGGATGTTATTATTGTTCATTAATAGCAAATCGATTTGATTTTATCTTTCCTCACGGTTTCTTGTGTTTTAATTTGGAATTTGTATATTTTAATGAACGACGTTAGAGGTCTCGGTCATGATTAGTTGTTCTTTCACAAGCCCTTACTGCAAATTCTGTAAGATCCAATGTAATATGAGGGGATTTTTTACGTTGGATATTTTTCATACATATTTTTTTACGTGTTCATTTTATAGATTGCTGGGCTGTAAAGCAACTTTTACTATTTATCATTCATAAGAGAATTCTATATATTGCTATTATAGGAGCACACGTTGCTAGAAATCTTACAAGATGTTAACGATTATGATAATAGATTTAATGATGAATTCTTTAGAACATCACATGACCTGTAACATACATATTATTAAAACAACGTTATCCTTCAAACCTATTTCAAGTAATGTGCTGGTGGAAGAATTGTTAATACGAGGTGCTAACAAAAATGTTTCCGAAATCAGGATCAACTAGCTACTGTCAAATGCCGCTTGGTGGAGTTATACACGTTCTTTGAGAGTCGGTACGGCCAGTGGCTTTATTGGAAGTGGGTGCTTTCGTTGTTTTTGAACAGTTTTTCATAGATGCGTCTTCTTATGTTTGGGATTTTATGATTTACGTAATATTTATTATTTCATATTCATTTTTCATCCTTATCGGCTCACTTTTCTTGCTCTGAGCCAGTAATCAAATCGTTTCCATCTCAACTACTCATTCACGTGTGTTTTTAAGCATAGCACAATTTATTTTGCCGAGTTAGTCTCTTCATGAACACTTTAGAATATCCAAAGAGCACAGAGCATATTCTCTTCACAATATTTCCGAAGTAAAATGCTGGTGTAAGAATCTTAACAAATATTAATTATTTAATCTCATTTTCCCCCTTCCTTGTTTCTGCTCTCTCGTCTTGTTAAGTACTCAAATCATTTCCATATTTCCTTCAGCCACTTCCTCATAAGTCTTGTAAAGCATACCGTTGCAAAAGATATATTACATCAAATCTTCAAATCACGACCAATCCGTCGAGAAACACCTCTTCACACTTATCGGATGGGTATTCAATATGTTGTTCTGTATTAAGGAGTTCTTGGCAATCGAAATGGATTTTATAAATGATTCATGTAAACAAATGAGGGAAACACTTTACTTGAAAGGGAATTTTCTTCGTGTTGTGCATCACATATAACTGAATAAGACTGGATAAAATGTAGGAAATATCACTATAAAACCTCTCTTCTAACGTTGATACAATTACCATCCGCGCATATATTAAGGAAACGTTCGTAAGTTGGCAGAGAAGATATGCTCTTGGGAAATCGTTTTTTTTTTATTTAATTGGAACTAATCCATCACGTGATAAGTAAAATGAGTAATAATGAAACTACAGTTAACGGAACTAGGGAAAATTTTGTACTAGTACAAGGTAACTCGTAAGTTTCGAAGTCATTATCAGGAAAATTAATTACGCATGCTAATAGTTTGAGAAGGAACACTTAGAGTTATATTAATCTTACCCGAGAAATGTTACTCCATCTCTTTCTCTAATGAATGATGTTGAGGTTCCATCTGTCGGTTTTTTACCCATTTGAAGTTCGTAGACTTTGTACACTAAACGGAGATAGTTGTATGACAGACTGATTGGTAGTCAGCTTACCGGTTCTATGGAAAAGATAGTGGTTTGGATCAAAGCCAACGCCACACATTTCCATGCTCTTTCCTCTTAGAGGTTTGGGTTTTTGAAAGAAATTGTTAGCCATTGTGGCGAAGGACCTTGGATGTTTATCGATTATTGTTAATTTTTATACCAAATTATAATCCTGTGTTCCGCGCTATAACCGACGTTACTATCCCTCGTTCTAAGACGCTTTCTTTAGTCGCTCTCAACATCAAGCGCATAGGTTTTTGGCCGCCATTATCTCACCTCGCGAAACCTCGAGAGTTATATTCATTCGCCGTCCGACGAACACGTGACGTGACAAATAAGCCGCGCGATAAATCCCAGCGCTCATTCAATTCCTCACACCTATCTTGGCATCGAGCGGAATTAAACTTTGCTTCAAACCGTCTTATTTTTATCGACTCCCCCTCGTGCAACCCCTTGCGCCGCCATTAAAGGTCAGAGTCGTAATTTTATTCTTAGCTGTTGCAGTGGCACNTCCCCGGTGGGTGCCCACGTGTGAAATGACCTAAGCTGTCGAAGCACTTTTAACAATACTACTACTACTACTACGAAGTTTCCTGTATGGCCCAAGTGAGAGAAATACGAAATACGGTGAAATCTGTCTTAAGCAGAATTATATTGTGCCGTAAAAATTTTACGTAATGGACAGGTTTCCGTCATCTTTATCAACTTGTATGCGATGTTCAAATCCGCAGGTCAGGACCAAGATTTTTTTAATTTTGGACATGTTTCCATTGTATACAGGTTCCACTAAACATCTTTTTTTACCGTACTACCATTGTTTACAGAAAGCAGTAATTATTTTTCCACGAATGTGGCCAAACGCTCTCCTCTCCATACTTAACGTAACCCCGTCCCACATTTCCATTCTCGCCCTATACTTCACCGTATAAACCTAGAGTCTGTCTTAGTTACCATGCTAACCCCTTCACTTCCCTAACAGCTGCCTCATCCTCCCCCTCAGTGCATACACTCCGCCGCGATTTCCTTCACTCCCGCGCCTCTAAAAAACCCACCGAATTTTACGAGTGTGTGGCAGAGCTTGACTTCCGCCGCAGACCACCCTCATCCTCCCACTCATTCTCAAGGAGGATATCCCTGCACCATCCTCTTCCCTTTCTTTTTCTATCCATCGCCTCCTCTTTTATACTTCCTTCTGGACGTTGATATTCATTCCACTTCTAATTTCTTCACTCTCCCTTCTGGAATTTCGTTCCAGCACTCCTCTTAAAAGTAATCTTTATAAGGTATTGCGCATTGCTAAGGAATTAATCAAGGACATGATCAATTTCTTCAATGGGAGAGAAAGCCATCCTAGTGCTCAAGATCGTTAAATCACATAGTAAATAATTATCGGATTACTAATGACCAAGTAGTTACTTAATCATTTAATTAAATTGGACGAATCAAGGACGGCTTTATTGGAATAAATTCTAATTACTCGTCCAGAAAGGGTGAAATTGATCTTTTAGGATTGTACTGTCTTTCTTTGCTGGAACGAATGTCATACTAACTTTAGTTGGTTTATATTTATTACATCATATTAAGGAATCAGTAATTCGACGTCTTTTATCCATAACGGTTGGGAATTTTGCGAATGAACATTCATGAGACAAAGCATAGTAGTTTTTCATGTAGTAAGCAGAATTTTCTTAATTCTTTCCTCCAGCTATAGTAATGGAGTTAAATAGGGGTCTCCAACCCGTGTTCCGCGAGCTACCCTTAAAATCAATTCTATGCGGCCGATGCTTCCGAGATATGAGTATATCATACGCTTTAACTTTAGAGCTGCTGCTTTATTTGGAGATTTTAATGAGAGAAAAGCGTAGTTTGATAAAAAATACCCTCGAAAGTACTGATTCCGAATGGTTGCACTTTTGATAGTAAATAAATTCCAATTTTCAGTGGAATGTCAGTGCTATATAATGAAACAGGTTACTAGTGGTCACCAATATTTTGAAGACTCAGGTCGAGGCAGATTGAAGATAAGAATCTGGATTAAGATCATAGAACGTGAAAATGTCTGATATTCCATACTCCCCAAACTTATTTAAAAATATGTTGTCATCTCCTTCCAGTAGACTTCTATATATTGTAACCTTGCTATATTTTATGTCCATATAACTAGCAAATCTTCCCTCAGAAATTCTCAGTTCCTTTCGTTTCTCTCTATTTATCTTATTCCTGTCAACTCTACGTTTAAATATTTTGCATATTCTAGCAATAAAATAATTATCAAGATTAATGAAAATTGTGTGTTCTAACTTCAAAAATGTATACAATTTCTGCCAGGTTTTAGGAATCTTACTCATTTTTCAATCCCGCGTAAATATGAAAAATATATCCGTCTCTGTTACTTACATTTTAATGAAGCCTGCCGTATTTGAGGACCTGTTGTTCCGTTTTAAATTGTAAAACGTGTGTAACATTACAAGAAATCAATACATAAGCATGCCTAAAGTAAGTATATCTACATCTACGACTTACGAAAATCGTTATCCTCAGAAACTAATTCCTGTGTGTCATCTCTTGCTTAACTGTTGTTGCCTCGGTTGTAGCATTTCATTTAGTTCCCAAAACAATAACGGAGTACAAGCATAGAAATATATAGAGAAATAGAAACACATTCTTGGTACTCGTATCCTACATCTTGTATATATATTCATATTTCATCCATTTTTCCTTTTCCTCGACGTTCATCGCAAAGCGCTCCGAAATTTTTTCGCATAACACCAGCTTTACTGGCTATTTAATGCGATGACGGTGCCGTTCCTTCATTTTTCCTTCCGCCCCGCAACCCCTTTTGCTCCCCACACATCATCCCCACTCCATCGTGACACTCACCCCATGGCTCTCGGATTGTAAACCCGAAATCATGCCTCTCTTCACCTCCCTCGCACTCTTTCTATTTCCGAGGCAAAAAGATCGATTTTTTTCCTCATATCGGTGGGTGGTCGAAGAGGATGAGATGAATCGAATGAGTCGTTTTTAATTTATTTTTCATCCCTTTTATTTTTAACGGTCATAGTGGACGGATTTGAGCGCGGAGATTTATCGAAAATATTCCTCGGAACAAAAACAAGGCTCGAAATAAAAAGAGGGGCATCGTTGTGGAAATAAACCAGAGAGTAATTTTTTAAATATGCTGCCGGCGAAGATTATGTTCGCTCGGGAACGTTTCTCGAAATATATGACTTGGTTCATCGGCTAAAAATTCCGTCAAATAGCCGCCGGACTTGGACTTATAATAGGGCGTTCCTTCATTATAAACATTTCCGCTGGGTGGCTAAAGGAATGTTTTAATGATGCGCATTTGCCGCTTTTCTGTGATGTAAATATTTTTTTAAGTTTGCCTAGGAATAGTTATATTATTAGATTTGACGGTAACATATTATTTTTAAATTCAATAATATACTGGAATAAATTTCGATTTCGCTGTTACAGATGTGATTTGCTTATAAGAATTCATAAAGTATTGTATTAAGTCTTTGTGTTCCACCTCTGTTTTGTACTAATGAATATGGATCTTAGCAATATTTCTCTATAAGTGAAATTTCGAACCAAGCCAGCAAGACTAATATATTTTATGAATTAATGTATCGATAAAATTAATTGGGAGCTTTATTGCCTCCAAGAAACGAAATTTCTTATTAATTGAAGGTCATAATTTTTTAATGTGCTTAAATACTTAAAATGTTCGTTTAGTTAATACAGATATGATCTGAATATTTTGTGTTTTCAGTGTTCAGGTATTCTTGAAATATGCGCTTTAATCTACGTAATATAGTCATGATAAATACCTATATGTATGCTTTGAAATACCAGTTAATTCATTACATATTAGAAAAACATGAAAATAGTAATTCTTCAATACAAGTTTGGATAAATTGAAATTTTAAAATAGATGTCGTCTAATACGAATCTATTTAGGCATTACGAATATCGGATTCCAGCTTATGGTTTTATAGACGTAGAAGTATACACACAGAGATTAAATCATGCTAGAATGTGATTGAACTTTCCCGTTTGATTAAGGATTGTCGGGCGAAAATGAGGCGAAAAATGATTAATTTTCATACTACTGATCCTGGTCCATGAAATTTCATTATGATAAAGAGAATCAGGTTATCAGAAATACTACCTATAGCCTAAATCACGATAAATAAGTTTTAAGCAAAGTGCAGAGTTTTAATTTGCATTTAAACTATAAATAACTGAAATTCATACGATAACTATTAAATTATTTTTTAAACTTAACTGTGCGAAATTTCACTCTTTCTCTATATGAGTGAGTCCTGTAAGACATCTTCAGCCTACAGTACTTTGGTAAGTAATTATCTGTAATATATTTCTATTCTTTCTCATGTTTCCGTATCCATTCTGTCTCGGTGAAAGCAATGCACGGTCACCGTTAGTTTACTTTTGCGTTAAACTTAGAGACATTCATTTAGAAGTTCTTATTCCAATACCGTAGTTATATGCTTGCACCAATACATTTTTTTCCGCAAAAAAGAGAATATATTCCATCTTCGTCTACATAAGTACCCTGCAAGCCGCCTTTCGGCGTGTGGCACGGGCTGCAAGCACCACCACTACTACTTCACTAATCGATTGCTTTCGCGAATCGTTTGCGGAAAAAATGAATTTTTGAAACGACTTGTTCTGGCATTTATCTCTCTGATTTTCCTCGCAGTATCAGAACGGCCTATATAACACGGGGGACGCATTATGTCAGCTACATCATCTGTGAACGTGCTTTCGCTAAATTTATTAAGTAGATTTATCCTTTCTTTAATCCATCTATCTTCTAAAGGTTCCCATCTTGCATCCTGAAGCATTTGCGTAACACTCACTGACTTTTCGTAACAATACTTTACAAAGCTTATCGCCTTTCGCTGTACTTTTTCTAATTCCCTAATACAACACTTTCTGCAGGGTCCCATACACTATACGCATATTCCAGGCGAGGCCTGACCAATGCAACGTAACATCGCTCACGGACTTTTTCTTCGCAGCCTACTTTCGCTCCTATTCCAGATCCATTCTCACGAAAGTTTCCGCATAAATTTCCGAGAGTTAAAGTTAACAAGAAAGATAATAACTTGCGTAGTACTCTAAGCACTTAACCTTTACCTTAAATTTACAAATCATGTTTTCTAATTTAATAAACTACCACGTCTAACTATAATTATGATCATGTATATGACTAAAGTTTAATGCGTCACATAATAAATTCAATCGTACTAGGCCGTACTTCGTGGAACGACAATTTGACAGAGTAAGAAAAAAAAACTTCGTAAATTTCCACAGTTAGTGTGTGTGGTCACCTTACTTAGTGTGGACATTTACGAAGTTCTTTTTCTTACTTTGTCGGCGTCACGTAATCTTAATTCCTTTTGCGTGGATCATAAATACATACCTTATACTATTTCCGACAATTTTCATCGATCAGCTCGGTAACTTTTCTTTTACTTTAACTAGGAGTAATTACGTAATCAGTCAAACTTCTTAGGGTAGATTATATTGACCCTCACTTGGACGAATTTAGACCCCAATTCATCTCCACTCTGCCTTATCTCCAAGGTTCATGTAATTTTTGTACAGAAATATCGAGCGAACATTACGTTTTTGGAGGAAATGTTCGCAACAAGGGCAGAGCAAGTAAAACATCACGAGAAAATAAGTAGTTTTCTTGTAGTTGGAGGAAGAAATTGTCACGGAAAGCGGGCTCATGGGCACTTGAAAAAGTGGTCCACTCACAGTCCCGAAAGCAAAATCGTCCTCTCGAACCGAGAGGCTCTAACTTTACGTCATTTCCTTTTGATTTAATTAACCGCTCGTCTCTCCGCGGACAAACCGCTTCGCAGTCGGACGGACGGACACGAAGGTCCTTGAACCGGAGAAATTATTCCTTGCCCTTAACGTTTCCTCTCTCATTTCTCTCGTCGGAAACGAGATCTTATTCAATTCCGCCAATGGACGGGGAAGTCACTGTCCGTCTGTCCGTTCATCGCGTAATTCACGCCCAAGTCCATATCGAGAGACTGACGAAACGGGGGAGTGGGGGCTGTTTCATTAGAAGCGATTTCCCATCACGTCTCCGAGGACGTAAAAAGACGACGAGTGATCCCGCATGCCCGCTAAAGAAGAAGATGGAGTTCTCTTCAGAACGGGATCCGAGGGAGTGAGGAAAAGATAACAAGAGTGAATCAGGCTGCGCGCTAAAGATCAGGTTTTTCCGAGAAAACTGAGCGAGTTTCTTGGAACAAAAGAGGAGATGCGCGGAGTTATTTAAGAAAGATCGCGAGGAAATGGGAGGCGGTAAAAGGAGACGGGATCTATGAAAGGAGAGTCCATGAAAGAGGCCTCAGAAGGAACGCTCGGAAAAAAAGGCTAAGTTAATTGAATCAATGAAGTGAAAGCGTTGGGTGGCGAAGAATCCGCGATTAATCTCGAGTCGCAGTCGAAAGCATGATTAAAAATCCGTAACCTTTCATTAGGGAGTTTGAATGAGCCCTACGGAGGACTAAGACTACGATTATAAGATGATTTGAATGGTGGTCTGTTTAAGCTTTTTCCGACTCGCACGCGCTTTTGCACTTCTCTCTGCCGTAATGAGGATTTCTTTGATGTAAATTCCTTCATTTTGGGATAGTTGGAAATCATGTAGGGCCATGTCCTCCGAACACTGTGGTCCCAACCAATCGAGAAATTTCCTAACTAGGGTTGGTTAAAGGTTACATGGTTGAAGAAGCGTATTTCCCAATGTATAAGATGCTCTCATGCAAAAGATGCAGCTAGGTATGGGATCCGAAATTTGGAAGAAATGACTAAAGTAAATAAATATGTAAACTTAATTTAACAAGTACGAAAGAATGAGATAGAGGACAAGTGCGATAGCAGCTAACCAAAGAAATACACCCCCCCTCAAGATCTACAATCTCAGCATTCGTGAATTCAGTTATTCGCTGTTGAACTGTATTACTGTGAAACCCGGTGTTACTACTGTTTGGATTTTCTTGTAATTAATAACGTGTTAGTTCAGACGTTTAGCAGATTCGTATTTTATTACATTGTTAATAAATATTCAATTAACTGTTTTATAGTTTCTTCGTAATTAATTTTCAATCTACGGAATTTAACTAGGTTTACTGGTGAACAGAATCGACCTAAATGTCGAATGATGAGTTTGGGGACAATAAAAATAAGAAAATGCTTATTCGCGAATTTCAATATTCGCCAGGTAATTGGGAACATATCTCTCGCGAATGTTGAGGAGCCTCTGCATAAGCAATGTCCTCCTTAAAGTAGTGGTCTGCGTAGGCAAGAGTAGCTGTTGAAGTAGTCGTTTGAAGAAATCTAATACAATTTTATAAGACACTGGTGTTAGACCTCAAATTTTTCGTAATAACGAGTGTCTTATAAATTGAGAAATACGCTATTATTAACCTTAATGATACTTTTGTCCTAGGTAAATAATTTCAGATTTTGAGTTTATTTAGATACCCTGCAATCAATGAACTGAAAACTGAACTGAAATATCTTATGTATGTCCTTATTATTCAACATATGATTAACGTCTTAACAAGTCGATGGAATCAGATAATGCGCAAAGCCATGAAATATTTATTAGTGTTGTTCAAATATGCAGGAGATTCTATGAAATTTTTAGAAAATGATATCACAAGATATGAATTAAGAAGATTTTATTTTGAAAATTTGGCCAATTATGTGCAGCTGTGCAGAGCTTATGCTTTTTAAAAGTCTGTTGACATCTTTTATGCTGCTTCCGTCAACCAAACGCACTCATTTCGCTGAATTTCCATAAAAACGAGCACAGACTACATTAAGAATGTAATTCGAGATAGAGAAAAATCAACTTCAAAATTGCTTCTACGTTTATTTTCAGTTTCGCCATCGCTGCTCAGATACATTGCTTAAAAAACAAGTCATACTCTATTTAATCGTCGATCATTTGTCGAAGATTGTTTTGGAATAGGAGAATAAAGCTGCCAAAGGTATCTTTTTTGGGCAATAGGGACCGAATCCCACGCAGAAAAGGTCAGGGTGGTTACTTGCCGAAAATGAGACCGATTAAGCGAGCGGAGGATTTCTCCGAACTCATAGTCAGTGGAGGTTTTGAAGCGTTAAAAAAGAGAAGGGTATTGGTGAGAAGGAAGAGCCGAATAAAAAGAGTAGGTAGGCCATACCGGTTATCCTCCTCAATGAGGTGGGGTGAGGCACCTCGGAGGCTTATGCTCCTCTTGGAAGGGAACGACCCAGAAGATGTCAGGGGAATGGAAAGTGGGGAGGACATTTTGGGGGTAAGGGGGGGGGGGATGTCGAGCTCCTGTCGTCTGGGAGTGGGCGTCGGAGGTGGGAGAAGAACAAGGCGAGGCGTAGGATGAGGCGGTGTTGGTTGGGCGGGAGACAGGTAACCCTAAGTTCTCACACCTCGTGTGTTGGGACCATGTCCCGAGTTGGGTGTGTAGGCCGAGAGTGGGGAAGGAAAGGGTTGTGAGTTCGGATGGGTAGGGAGGGATTTTAGGGTTCTGTACCAGACTGCTTGAGGAAGGAAGCCTGCGTCTGGACCAGAGGGAGTTTTTTTTTCCTTTTCTTCTCGCCTCCCTCTCGCTAAAGACTTTGGGAAACCTCACTCCTTCCAAACACAAGCGGGATCCTCCTAATTTCTATTTTATTTTCCTCGCTCTTTTGTTTCGTTCACTAGCGCTAGATTGCCGTGCGCCTGAAAGAGGAATTTATGCCCTCATGAGCCTTGTTTCACGCATTTAGCACCTCTGTGATGGGCGTTTACTTTAGTGCTTTCGACGTCTCGAGATGTTATGGCCTACGCGTGGCTTTATTACTTGCATAAATTAAAAACGTCTTAGGTGTCTAATGGAGATAATGAAGTACTCAGTATGATGAGGGCTCGAAATTCTTTTTGTGATGCCCAATATCGAATAAGGATAATTGATATATTTAATGCATGGATGTGGTTAGGATGACGCCAATTAATAATTCTTATTGAAATTCATTTCTAAGAAGCAAATTCATTATCATTTTCTTACTATTCTTATCACGGCAGTAATATGTATTATCTTTTTTCCCCCGGTGGGTGCCCACGTGTGAAATGACCTAAGTTTTCTTACTTTGTCGGCATCACGTAATCTTAATTCCTTTTGCGTGGATCATAAATACATACCTTATACTATTTCCGACAGTTTTCATCGATCAGCTCGGTAACCTTTCTTTTACTTTAACTAGGAGTAATTACGTAATCAGTCAAACTTTTTAGGGTAGATTATATTGAGCCTCACTTGGACGAATTTAGTCCCCAATTCATCTCCACTCTGCCTTATCTCCAAGNAAACCTACCAATCATTGCAATATCAATAAATATTATATCACATAAATATAAAATCGTATCATCTTGAATAAGTATAAGAAAAGTATGTCCTTTGAGGAGAGGATTATTAAAAAAAAACATCAGTGCCTATCAATGAGATATAGTAGTTTCATTTATGACTACTACAATACCTGTAAACACAATGTCGATTTTGAGTAAAAGTCGCATATCATTGCATCTCATTGATTTATCCGATGCAAAGTTTAACAAACCTTGATAACGAAATTTCTAGTTTGATCAGACAATTTTGCATGGTTAAATGTTAGGTCTGGACATGTTTCAACGGCGCTGGCGAGTTCATTAAATTCACGCTGATGCACGATGGTAGATAATGAAAGGATATTTCGGCTGCTCTGCCTCGCAAAATCTCGAGCATTCCTTCAAAATAAGATTTCCCCTCTACTATTGAGTCGTTGTCAAACATATCCCGACGCCGTCTACAGCATGTCATACTTGCGTGAGCTCGCATTTTTTTCAGAGCGGCACTTGTGATGACTTTCCTCGCCCGCTTTTTTCTCCCGATTCTCTCTCTTTTCCCATACATCATTCCCCTCTCTCCTTCCTACCTTATCTCATCTAATGCCCTTCACACTCCGGCCATGGACTTCTTCGTCTTTCACGCCTCAAAATCGAAGAGGCGAGCAAAAAAAACGGTAACGTATTCGGACGCTTCTCGTTCGCCCTTTTAAAAAAGGTGCCTTTTTGTTTCTCATCCTCGAATTTTTTCTCCACCGGATTTTTTTCCCGTCGCTCCAATTTTCCATCAGGACGGAGAGTCGAAATCTCCGGGCGATGTTGGACCGAAAGACGTGGATCTCTATGGCCAAGAATTCGCGCTCCCGTAAGTTCGAGCAGGAAGAGTGGAGTCTGCCATAGATTCATCCGGCAACATCAAAAAGAGGTCGCTGTGTTCTTTCCTCTCATTGTTTCGTACCCTTTTTTGTTTCATTTTGTTCTTTTACTTTCTTCTGTGTTGTGCAGGATGTATAGAGGTTTATTGAATAAAATTTACAATCTAATCTCATAAAGAAGTGGAAAGTTTGTGTGTGTGTGTGTTCACCTGAAGCTCGAGAACTAAAAGTTGCACAACTTTGAAACATACAACAATATATGTCTTTGATGCGCAGATAATAGTCTACTTTTTATTTAACTAATTTTCCCCTGCTCGACCCCCGACGAGTGAAATCATTTCCATGAGAAATGCAGATTCAGTTCTTTTTAATCACCTGTAGGGTTGATTTCTTTTGAAATTAAACAAGAAAGAATACTCGCACAAAATCGGAACAATCACCTGAAGAAAGGAAACTACGTAAAGATTCTTATTTTGGTCGTGGAATATTGTTTTCGATTTAGAATTTCAGGGATTTTGATAAGATACATGAACATTTTGTGAAATTTTGAGGTTTTAAATAACTGATACCCCTGACGGCCATGCCAATTGCTGAATCCTAGCTCAAGTATTTCCCCATTAGAATACAGAGTGAATGTAGACTCATTTTAAAGTAAGGGTAATAACTAATGATGGACTATGTAAAGAGGAGGTAATATTAGCGCTATGCGTGTATGATGACAATTCGTAGGGTCATAATCACGACCAATTTGGAGTTTTTTAATCAGCTCGGTTTTAGATATTAAAAGGGGAACAATTGTTTGTTTCTTTAACACGATAAAGAAGGCGTGTAATTCATCAGTGTAATGACAGAAAAGGGAAGCTTGTATGGGATTGATGGAGATTTTTTTGCAAAATTAAGGTGTAAAAAGAAAATTTCGTCATCTCTTCAACGCCAACGTTACCGTGTGAGTCTAAAATCTATACTTTAATAAGGACATCATTTGATATTCCTTTTTGAGGAAGTAATATGGTCGATTTCAGTGTTTTATTTGTTATTCTCAGTTTCATATCATTGTTTGGATGTGATCTCGCAAATGATAAAGCAAAAATATGTACCATTCAGTGATTAAATGGTTAGTCCTCCTCCTTTTCAGTCACGTCAACTATGTAATGTCATATTATACCCCATATCCTTACTATGAATATCAAAATATCTGCATCTGGCACTTAATAACTGAATTTTTATCTGGTATCCCATAACTTTGACTTCTTGGTTGAAGTCTCCGCGGGTTCAGGATGGACTTGGGGCCCCAAAATACGATTATCACCTGAACATAGCTGGGCTCGACTTCATTAAGGAACGGATGGGGCCAGGCTCGGGGTAAATATCTCTGCCCATGCAGATCTCAACCCCCTGTATTTTAATTCTAAGACGATTGACTCTGAGCCCTGTTTTAACTCGGCCTGTTTAGAAACTCTAGCTCTCTTGATACAACAAGTTGACTGGAGCGGGATTAGATTTGCAATCTTGCGTCTTAGAGGAGAGAGGCGGTGGGAGTCGTAAAGTATTACCGTCGTCCCTCCGAGTCCACTAAACATCGTGCATTAACTCGATTTCCAGCGAGCATTGATGTCTTTGTTCCCTTCCCTCACTTAACGTTACTAAAGGGAGCGTAATAAATTTCTGACTTAAGTTACTTTTCATGTGTAGAGAAGGTGTGAGTCGTAGTAAATTCTGAGAGAATATAAAGAATTCTCGTATTTTCTTGATCGAGAGAATGATTCTTGACTCCGGTAAATGGAATAGACTCCGTATTTTTTTTCCTCCTGCATCGTATCTTTATGTAGACAAATATTTGAAATTATAACTTTAACACCTTGACATAGCGACCATATATCAAATTAGAGGGGATTTATTAAATTAAGATATTCATTAAAATTATCGGAATTCAACGCTTATCTTACTTTCACAAGTTTCATTCATCTTGATCAGCAGTTTTTCTTATAGATTTTCATTTGATTCAGTTTGAAGTCCTTTATTTCTGTAGAAAATATGCCTCCTAATATATTATGTTTTTTTTATGCGGAATATACTTGATTCAGTTTTATAGAAGAAAAACATCTCTAATCAACACTTCTACGTATTTGAGATGAATATGAAGTTGCTTAACCAATTAGACACGTTTGAATATCGAACGTATTGATTACAACTTATTCAAATATCTTTACCTAAAGATGAACCTCAAGAATTAGAAACTGTTCCACAATTCATACTATTGAAAATAAAGGTAGCTTTATATGCGACATATTGGGGGCAGAGAAACATTGTGTATATAAATATTGTATTGTTAAATCACATTGCTGTTATTAATCGTGTTGACTCTTTTGGACGACTTTAAATTTGCAAATACCACAACTTAATCCTTTAAATAAGAGAGATTAATAGACATAACCAGGATTCTAACCTCGGACTAGGTTACCACGCATCCCAACACCCCACTGAGGCCGGCTAAAAATTTGGCCCATGGGGGGATCGAACCCGCGACCTTCGCGTTATTAGCACGACGCTCTAACCAACTGAGCTAATGGGCCAACTTACTGTTTTGGCAAGTATGTGTGCATATGAATTAAGTATTAGTAAATGGAATTATTTACGTGAGGAAGGTTTCTAACCCTTTACCAAGAAATGATAACTTTTTGGATTGAGTTAAGCTACTGAGCTTTAAATTTACGCAGGCATTTCAATGAATTGTATTATAAATTTGTTATATGTGTATAACTTACTGTTGGAAGATTTTAAGGTTGTTTTCCACCCGATAAAAACAAATTTAATTTATTTTTCTAGCGGAAATTTCATCTCCTGCTTCATTCATTCGTGAAATTATTTCATATAANATAGATCTATAATTTTCTCTGATATCATATGATTATGTCGATTTAAACTTTGTTTAAAGAATACATTTATAGCTCCCGTTTTCACTATTTATTCAATTGATGTTAGAGAATAGGCTCATCTAATGTAATCACGTTAAGTAATAATTTCACCAATGATATAACAATAAATACACCAACTGACTGTTTTTCTTTGTGTATCACATACCGAATGACATCTCGACTCATTTTTCACTTTTCTTGCGGTACTGTACCTTTGCAGGGAACTTATTATCCTTCATCACCGAAGAAATCACTGACACGAGAATTTCAAAGCATTACCAACTTTTCTCGTGGAAGCTTAAAGACAAGTAACACAGCCTCGATCTCGACTTGTTGGAAGGAGTACAAGTTTCCTTCCAACATTGTTTTTCGCTATCTTTCCCGAATGAAAGCCTATTAATGGCTTCTTAGAAAGGTATTGGATGTTCGCCTGAAACTTTCGGAAGCATTCGCGGCCAATGCCAAACAGCAAAGGTTGACAAACGCCACCGTAGGAAAGGCCGCTCGCTCTTTCTGATCGGATATGAACGGTTTCTCGGACGCGATTTTAACGCGGCTGTCGAAGAAGGGGGATCGCAGAAATAAAACAACACGTTAACCTCATCTGTTTTGGCGTTCGCTCTTTATCGATTTATTTTTAGCGTTTACGATCGTATCGGGGCAGGAACATCCGGCGCGAGGTTTGTCATTCTATGAGTAAAAGGGGAAAACGAATGGCTTCCAAAACCTGATCTGAGGTCTGATAGGTAAATTTTATGAGGCGGAAGAGATACACATCGCCTTTCTTCATTACACTTCTGAAAACATTAAAAGTTCAATTAAAGGTTTATCGGAATCTGCGGATAGGCGGAGATATTTACAGCTCATCGAACCTATTAGAAATATGTTTAGTGTATTCTTCCTAGAGAAATCGCAGTACAAGTTATGAATTTTCTTTAAATGTTCTATGATAATTTATGATGTTTAGAGAGAAATGATGTTTGTATTCCACTAGGAAGAATTGGATAGCATAATTATGAATTGATTATTTATCCTATTTGTCCGGTACAAGTTGATGTCTTCCTTTTCATTTATGTTTCCTTGCATTAAACTTCCTGTTCAATTTATCAATTGTTTAACTAATCAAGATGATCCATATACCATCTTAAGCCAATTCTACATATTTTATACCCGCCATGTTTTTTTACCTTTTCATCCTATATCATGCTTTAGCGTGTCATTTCTCTAGAACTTGTTATTAACGGGTTAAGTATAAGATGAGACGTCTAAATCTTAATTTCACCTTTAAAAAAAGTCGTTTTTATAAATTTAAACGACGTAATTGGCATTTTTGAAAATTTCGTACATTATAAATGTTTATTATATGCTCTCGTAAGACTTTTTCCACGTTCGTTAATCTTTTTAACTCTTTCTGGGTTTATGATCGACTTTATCGTGCAATGTAACCTTAAAGACTTTCCTTTAGTTTATATTATTACAAAACATTGTCATCGCACGAAACATTCTGCTTGGTCACTGACAAAGGTTTTGTTCCTTATCTACTACCATTGCGTGAAAGGTCATAAACCAGATATTTAGATTTAATTACCCATACAGGTCTATTGATCAATCCTCATTCGTTCATTAATTAGTCTTGGACCACGCCTATTTGAGTACAAAGGGAATTATTCCGTCTTCAAACATGATTCAGACCCACGAGGTTGTTTACATCAAGAAAGGACGTTTATTCGAGGTCATTCCCTCCTGTTAGTATCTGTCCTTCTTGAACGCCGGTGCCATCGGATTCCTGGAGATCTCTGCCCCCCACCCCCACTCCACCGCTCTCTCTGCTTTCAATCTTGCCAACCAAAGACATGCCATCAGGCTTATATCCCTACATTATCAGTTTGAACAATTAAATGCATATTTACTAGAATGCGGAGAAGAAGTAGAATGGAACATGGCTTTACTGAGACAAACTATAAAGTCTCTTCTTACATTCAAAATTTTTTGAAGAAAATAAGGTTAATGGAAAATAAAGTAATAAAAAAGAGAAAGGAAGGAAGAAATTACAGTAGGAATGAATAAAAAGCCCAAGTCTGTGCTTAGGGAATATCTCACCTGCAACCCACAAGGAGAGGCGAGTGAAAAACCTTCGAAACCTTAATGTAATAAATAAATTTGAAACTAAATAGAAACTATCATCTGAGACCTGTGAATAAAACAGTAGTTGTTGAAAAACCATAACCTGTGTACACCGCTGTCGGAAAGTTTCCAAACTAGATTACTGACAAGTACAAAAAAAAAGACAATGGATAAATAATGGATTCTCAAACATAACAGTCATTGCCTTATAGATACTTATATTAATTTAATGATCATATTCAAATCAGGCACAATTTGCGACTTACTTGCGTCGGAGTTACCAAGCACTTAGTACAAGTTGATGATTTGTACCAAATGAGGTCATATTCATCCGCTTTTTTTTACTTCTCCTTTTACGAAATCCTATATTTGCACATTTTTCTTAACTCAGAATTTAATTCATGATATAATCCATTCACTGGATTGAGATTTCTGGAGTCTTAAGATATCAGTTCAAAGAAATGTATCTTGACTGTCTCACGAAATACATTCTCTTTATGGTATTTTACCGCAGACTAGATCTGATACGATAAAATGAAAATGTTTTATTTCGGTTGGATCAAATATTTCCATTCGAACCCAACCCGAAAATTTTGCCTTCTAACAAATAATACCAGTTCATAAATGAAATTTTCAGCAAGAATGAAATCCACGCAAAATCCCAAATTTTTTAGACAATAAAAATTTCGTGAATATCAGTCGTTATTAATGCATTCCGCTTTATTTCATGGGTGATTTTTCGTTTATTAGAAGTAAACATTAACTTTAATCAACAAGATCAATCGATAATGAAAGTAGGGTAACTGATGGCTATATTAGTAACACTATTGAAAACTCCTAAAACCACCAAACAAAGACTTAAGATTACTGATACGTATTTCGCCGACAACTTCTCTGGTCGTCACGCTCCGAAGAGGCTCCCTTGGGGGCGAAATACGTCTCAGCAATCGTAAGTCTTTGGAATGAAGGCTTTCGCTGCACGAACAGTCCATGCTGAAGGTTTTCTAAGAAGGCTGCATTCCCGAAAATCTTCAGCATGGAATCGTAAATCTTTGTTTGATGGTTTTAGGAGTTTCTTTTTAATATTGTTGCTGTCATTAACAAGAATAAGTTTCTTCAATGTCTTTAGTCTTGCTTTATCGTTGGAAATATGCAGGGTACAGTTCGATCTTGAGAAAGTCAGTTCTTCCATATTTTTTTCTCGGTTTAGGTATATCTATAGGATATGTTTGTCATTTGTACGATACGGGTTGGTTTTGATTTTTATCTAAGGAATATTCTTCCGATTAAATACGGTTTTATAATCACACCTTTTCCCTACAAGCTCTTTTACCCTCCCATGGGTTTCTTAAAGGCTAAAGGCATCCGTGGCGGCCAGGAGACTAGCGTTAATGGACGGACGATAACCATTCTTCCTCTTTCTAGCTCAGGCAAAAAGAATGAATGCTGCTTACGTGCTCTCCCAAGTGCTTTCTGCTTTTTCCTAGACCGTATATCAGGAAAGCGCTTTTTTTCCATCCGAACGTGAAATCTGCTGCGGGTTCAAGAGCAAGGGGTCGAAAGGCATAAATATAATTAGAATAATTATACCTCTCGATTGCTTTAAGGGTGGAATGTTCATCATCGTTGATTGGCGGAGCTTTTTTATTCCCTCAATGAACTCCTCTTACTTTGGAAATAAATTTTAGATTTTCTCAAAGAAGAGGGATTAAACATTCCATGCTAAATGACATTTGGAATATACAGTAGGTCATTAAAGTCGATACTTTACATTTAAATGTAATTTTTTACTACTCTAAGGTACTCTTTAACATATTTTTTGAATTTCCTCAGCCAAAGTATCCCCTATTTGTATCAAATTCTTAAATGAATTCGACCAGGGAGTTCTTTGTGTGCTGCAAAGTAAATCTGTCATAATATTATCATTGCTACAACATGTATGCATAGGGTGACCAGATTTCGTATTAGCGAAAACATGGCATTACGATGCCCCTGGGTAATAGGCAACCTTCAGAGTTCGCTTATTGAGAGTCCAGATTTAATATTCAAATCATTAGTACAGCGCGCATAACTTCAAAGAAAGCGCCAAATCATTGGGTGTCATTGCATGTGCAATTACAACAATCTAAATACATTGTAAACAGCCGCAAGACAATGAGAACGGCTTAAATAAACCATCATCGGTAGGTAAACACAACCCTAAATATAAGAGACACAAAGAAAAGTAGGATGTCAATGGACCTATGTGGGTAGTGGGACAGATAATTCAAAAGATGTACGGTCCCGCTTAGATCGGGACGTCTGGCCACCCTTTGCATGCTCCATTTCTTGCTAAAGGTCTAATTTCTGAATAAATGTATACCTTATCTATATTAAAACTTCTACAACTTTCGCTTCTACGAGTACTCTTATGCCCGATTTAGTGTTATTCGTTGCTTGTTAGTTAGCTTCAACTTGTGTTAAGCAATAAGCGCAGGTGGGGAAAAAGAAGAGCCATTGTTCACAATGGAGTTCGTTCATATTGCACATTTGAACGATTAATATATCACACATGTTAGGCATACAATGTAAATTCATGTATTCAGTGGAATTCCGCTTCAAAAATTATCCAAGGCTACTTAAACTATTTCACAGGTTTTATTTGCTGCGATTTATCCATCATCAAAATGGGCCCATAATTGGCTATGGAGTTGAAATGAAACGGGTGTAATCTTCCCCCTTAGTTGTTTATTTTGAGGCCCGGTATTGTATATATAATTAAATTGAATTAAACTAATATTCACTTTAGGGTAAGATAATATAGTGGTTTGTTTAAGTCAAGATTATAGTTAAGCTCCTATACATATAATCGATCAGATGGATATTACCCATAAACTTCACCTTAACTCTAAAAAACATAAATCCGAGCTCTAAAGTGAACATTAGTTAAAGTATAGTTTAATTAGGTATAAATTATAATGCCGGGCGGAAATCTCTATAATATGGTCCCATACATCAGAAACCGAAGGGAGAGGAAGTCGAGGAGGGATCGGAAACTTTTCTAAACGCGGAAATTCCCGCAGAGTGCCGTTTTATTTGTTTAAAGATGGCGCCGAACCGGCCATAATCCAACTTCTACACCACGTCCTCTCCATTCCTATCCCATCGCATCGGTCAACCTCGCTGGCACGTAATCTGTGACTCCACGATCCTGGAAAAGGGATAATTCACTCCATCTGATCCAACCTCAGAGGAGGAAAGGTGGAAGACCGCAAAAACATCGGCATGCCCTCTCTTAGGGCCGCTGGCCTCCCGAGGGGCACAGAGTGCGTCTTGGATCCCTCCCCAGTCTCGTACTGGGAAAAGGAGGTGACAGTGTGGCGGTCAAAACCGTATAAGGAACTGCTTAGAAGAGCCGCCATCACTACACTTCGGACCGTATTAATTATTCGCTTCGGGTTGAAGGGAAAGTGAGTAGAGAGGGGAAAATACGGCGACACAAACGTCGGCTCCGAAAGCGCTTTGTGTTGGGGAATGTTTTACGTTTCCCTCCCTACGTTTTGTTACGGCACCGTAACGACTTTATCGGTGTTGGCAATTAAAATGTCTGTTTCAAGGCGACGCGCAGAATGTATCTGCGGGTAAATTTGACGAATTCGTGTCTCAATAATGGTTAATGTAATGTTATCAATATAAAATTTGTAACGTATTCGGTAAAATTCCTATAAAATACAATTGAAAGCCTGGACCTCTTATTTCCATTAAAGCAGTCTTATGGAAGAAATCTTACGGTCGGAGGATGTAATGGGTTACTATGGTGTCCAGTCATCCATGGTTTCCGGGATTTGCTACAGATTTTAATCACATCTCTCATTGTCTCGGAAACATTTACAGGACACCTACATTTTTCGGTTATTTTGGAGTTCTCTACTTGAACTATTTCAGTTTCGATTAATCCACTGAGGCTTCATTTCATTGCTGAATTGATTTTTCATCCATAAACGCGATATGGGCACTAGTGGATCTTATTTCATCTTACAAAGAAAGATTTTTAGCCAAAATGTAATCATTCTAAAGGATTTACTTGTACTCTTGTGCAAGTGAAATGATTCATACGGTCGATTAAGTTTTACTGCTTTCTGCAAACAGTATGCAAGTATTAAAATCACTAATTGCCACTTGGCAATATCTGACAGCCGCCGGTCTTGGCCCGAGAAAATTCATTCAATGTTAAAAAATGTTAAATAATCGATTAATAAATACACAAAACATCCAATTTATGTTACCTAGGACAATGACTGAACATGAACCAAGTCCCGGATTTTTTTTTCGCTAAATTCCCGGTTAGACCCCGATTGTCTCTGATTTTTCTTCCTAATAGCAAATGTCTTAGTTTTGCATCAACGGTCTCTGGTAACCCTTATCACAGGGTATAGTTCTAATCCGAATTGGAGAGTATACCTGTATATCTAAACGGTGGAATGTTATTCAAAAAGAGATTGTGTGATATGACATATATTGAGCAATTCAGAAGTGGTTGATTTGATATTTTTAAAACTTGTTAAACATTTTAGGGTAATTTACCATGAAATTCTTATTTTTGAATTTTTTCGAGCTCTTTTTAAGTTAGAGTGTATGAGATATACATGAGTAAAATTGAGGACAACATGATGTAAAATTTGTATGAACCTTTGTTGATAATTTAGGTTTCATATTACGCTAAAATTAAATATGATATGATTTTTCTGATGCATTACAATTATAAAATGAAAATAGTCGAGAGGATGGTAATGTTGTCTTTACTAGGCTCAAAGACAATTTTACCTAAAGTTATAATCGGAGTTTGTTATCTACGCGAAGTGTTTGCAAATTAACTATCAAAAATACGTTAGTAGTTGCTCGAAATACAAGGAGTCTTTTTTTCTCTTAAGAAAGTAATCTCTTTTGAATTCGCACTTCATAAGATGAGTCATCTTCATGCAGGAGCGAGATCACCGGAGAATTCTAGCAGGTATATCTCTTTGTTAAGGATCAGGAGCACACACGATGATAAATTGCGTATATCACGCCATTTTTTCGCAACCCATAGGCATCAAACTCCTATCTCCGAGACCATAAGGTAGTCACGCTCTCCTGCCCGTGCGATTGTGGCGCTAACTATAAATTAAAAAAATATACATACACGCATGCGAGGATAAAGGATTTATAGGTCATAGGAGGTAGAATGTTTCATAAATTTGGTCATCTTTTTCAACATTGGAGACAATTTCAAAGGGTCTTAGGCGGTGGCAACCGGTACTCTTTCGCTCCCGACGTTTATACCCGGGGAATAATATGCATAATTTTCGCAACAAAGAATTACATTCTCGAAACTAGTCCACGGAGACGGCAACTGCCTTCGGACCCTCCTTTTCTCCGACAATTAAACCTTTATGTTCGCAGGAGTCAACCTCCCTCTAGCTATCCCCGCTGCGGCGGCCTTAATTTCGCGTACATTCATTCATTTTTTTCGCATAGGGGTTCTGGTAAGTCCGGTTCTTCCCCATTCTCGCCTGGATTAAATCGCCATCCACTCAGCCTTTACTCTTCTTTTACTTAAGGGCCTCATCCTTTTGTGGGACCTTCTCCCTCCCTCTCTCTCGGTATCTTAGCCACATGCCGTCCACTACATTTTGTTCCTCCTCTTCCACCTTTCTCTCCAGTTCCTCGTTCACTTTCGCCGCTTCTATCCTCCTCTATCCACTTCTGCGCCTTCGTTTGAATTCGCCTTCGCCATTCTTATCGTTGTTTTTATCGTGTTTATTAGGTATTCTGCTCCTTGAGCAACATTGCTATCCGCTCGTTGAATTTTGCTATGAAACAGCAATAATGGGATACAAATTATACATTCTAAGGCAGCTTTCAACTTATGGTGTTGCGAAAGGCCATAACTCTTCAGAACACTTGATAGTGCAGCCGAGCTTTAAAACTTCAGTCGTAATGTTTCTTAATGTGCCCAGCCGCTTAATGTGTTTCCACGCCTACGTTTACCTCTACATTGGGTCAATAGGATCATTAGCCGCTTATTCGTGAGTCCAAGAGGAATATGGTAATTAACATTAATATGCTGTAAAGGTCGATTTAAAGCATAGTTTTAACTATTTAAAATAGTAATTCACGTATAAAATACGCAGCTCATTATGGTGATCTCGAATTTCCATCAGAAGGCGTACAGTTATATTACGTATGTTAAATATCTCTTGGAAGATAATGCTAGATATGCTATGGACGTAGACCATCATATCCAATTATTTTCTACGTTTAAATTACCAAGAGCACGATCTGATATTTTTAAAATTTGCCAAAATCATGTGAAGCATCATTTTCTTCAAAAGCGTGGGAATTCTTCTTAGCTATTGAGATGAAGGCATACACCTTCTAAGACATTTAAATAAATTATTTTTTGTAAGATTACTGCCAGTATAGATGGTCATTCAAACTACCGTGGGTCCGTACAAAATTAATCGCAGTGGATAAGATTTGGAGCTACGCTCCCAGAGGGAATCATTTCTAGTCAGTCGACTTAACCACTCGGCCACGATTGGTTATGATGGTTGTAAAATGTCCTTATTAATTCTTTAGCATTGCAGTATTCTATGTATATGTATGTACCCTGCAGGCCGCCTTTCGTTTTGTGGCTGGGGTTGAACTCACTATGACTCTACTTCTCCAATCGATAACTTTTGCGTATCGTTCGCGGAAAAAATGATTTCTTGAATCGATTCATTCTGTGTATTGTCTTCCACACTTACTTTTCGGCTTCGCTTTTATTCGTTTTTGATCTCCACTGGTTTCGGTTGAGTTAATATGCACCAACATCCACTTGCAGCCATCAAAATATTTTGGTTGTTTTCCATTGTTCGTCTTTTCCACACTTAATCTCTGTTATTATCACAATGACGCTAGAACCATTCGATGAACTACACCTAAGCACTGTATGCGGTAGGAGTAACGGTGTATTCTATCTGTTATTAATTCGTATTATGCTCTTATTTGCCAAAACGACCTATTACCGTATTGATACTTAGGATATATCTATAGTCGTTCAATTTCCTTATATAGCAAGTACTCTGTATCTCATTTCCTTAATTATGCATATGACGACCCCATGAATTCACTTCAATGAGTCTATTTTTTTCCCAATCAAGCCTCTTTCGGTATCCACACGCGTACTCTGCAACATACGAGTCGTAGTAGTTATGGGATCCAAGCATTTCTATCCGCAGTTATTCCTTTATCTACCTATTTCTCCTATTCCATCGTCCTTCCCCCAAAAAGGAGTCCAAAGCTCCCCATATTAATCCTCTCTCCTTCGCCAGACATAGCTTCACCCTTTTTAATGTCACATCCTTTAGTGCTGCCTCTATCTCTTCCATCTTCTCCGCCCCCTTTCTTCCTCTCCTCGCGTAGCGTGTGAGACAGATTCGTGAAACACTTTCGCATGCTCGATTGTTCTCCCAGCGGAACCTTATGGTCTGCGGACTGGTCCGGCGACTCCTGTGAAGATAAGGGGTTGGAAATGAAATGGGTTAAGAAGGATGGACCTACCGCTCCAGAAAGAAGGGATGGGGGTGAAAAGAAGCATAGGTTGTTCAGACCTCATTCTTCGCCCCTTTTACCTTACCATTCTCTCTCTCTCTCGTCCGTCTGTGACCAGGTCATACACAAAGGGTCGCAAAAAACGGCGCGTCTCGTAAGGTTACATTGGAGTCTTAACATCTGGAAAACTTGCCATTCACCGCTCTTAATGGGTAGGTGTTGCAACGATGGGGCGGTGTTGAATGGGATCCCTCTCTGTCGGGTCCATTCTATGGTTTATCGTGGTGAGGGCCCATTTCTGGCTCATGTGAAAATATTCACTCCCGAGTCTCGAGATGAGGAATCCATAAAGTAGGGAAGACTCCATTACGTGTTGACTCGATTATATGTAAGGATTGGCGTTATGAAACAATCTTGTAATTTTAACGCGTCGTGGGAAGGTGGGATGAGCCCGGTTACCGCTCCTAATGAGGGGAACGGTAAGGAGTTAGTGTTCACGATACTTAATAGATATCAACGGATCAGGGTTGGATATAGCTCATTGTGAAGTGCAGTGATGACAGGAAGTTACACGATAAAATGGGATCGACAAAAATCCTACATGTCAAATTCGCGTAATTCGGGGGACATCTTTGCATATAAATACATCTACTGTTTAAACCGGGATAAAAGGCAACATAAACGCTAATTTAGAATAAAAATACAAAAAGTATTGTTTTTATTCATCAAAAATGTTTTAAACAATAACGAATTACGTAAATCGAAGCTATTTCTACGTAGACGGCTAAATTAAATCTATGAAGCTCGTCTGACGACATAGTTGGAATTTTCACATAGAATTTCTTTTAAGAAAGGTAACATATATTTTTTTTAAATCCATAGCTATAAAGCGTTATTCGTCGGAGTCTACTTTATCAATTGGAGTCTTGTTTGTAAGACTTTTTCAATTGAGCACAGAACTTCGTGCAAATGCCATGGGTAAGTGAAAAAACGGGAGAGGATAATCAATAATCGCTTAATTCCGATTTCGCGTAAGTTAGGATAGCCCAAGTCTGGGAATTACTGTAATAATTTTCGGTATTATTCGCGTGTTTCACTTGGAGGCAAGGCAGGGGTGATTGGCCGCCATGAGTAATATTTACCTTGAGTTGCAAGCCTTATTTTTCCTTCTGCATATTTTCTTATCTTAAAATCGTCCAGTTTAAGAAACTCACAAAAATAATGTTCTGGAAAAGCAATTTTGATGTAAGAACTCGTGTCAGGATATTAACAGATTTTTAAATAATGAATAATAATGAACTCATGCACTGTAAACTGTTCCTCTCACTGTTTGGTCAGTTAATGTGAGTGTACGTGTATATGCTATTAAAAGTAATGTACCCGTTGCGAGGGATAAAATTTTTAACTGTTGCCCAGTCTAGTTCTAATTCAGCTTCTCGTAATCGAGTTCAATATAATCGTAAGGTTTGCACTATTTTTAGTTATTTGCTGCTGGTATATTTAGCACTTCATATAGTTTTAAGAATATCAAATAATTCAGGAAATCCTATAATTATGACCCTGTCTTAATTGAAAACTCTATTTTTCTTATGTTGAGTAGGTCATTGGGGAATTATATCTGCTTACTTAAGACTCATTCAAAGAACGTAAGTGTTAATAAAGCCTCTCTCAGGGAATATTTCCAATTTTTAATGTTCCTTCCGCACACAATCCATGCCTTATCAAGTTCTGGCGAATCCAATTGAAAAAACGTATTTTAGCAGCACAGGCTCTTCTTTATAACGACTTCATAGTTTCCGTAATAAGAGAGTAGGTATATGGAAATTTTGCAAAGTTTCCATGAATTATTTTATAAAACTTAAAAAAATTCAGTGCATAATGAAGTATTTAGGAAGTAAGAATTTTAGGGGGGAAGGTATGTTATCCTCCCCCTCAAAGCACGTTCTTGTGATGTATACTACTCTAATATTGCGATATACGCGATCTCAGAGTTACCAAATGCTTTCCCTCACCTGGAGAAAAAGTTGTCCACTCTTTTTCTAAAAACGAGACGGAAACAACCCAAAAACGATAATTTCGCTCGTGTAATAAATTAATAAATAGAGTTTTCAATCGTGGCAAGCAATTAGATCTAGAAGACGTAGGTTGGAATATCAACGATTTGTTGGATTCACATATTTGGTAACCAGTCGAGCGGACAATTGATGATATGTTAGAGATGCGCGAGCAAAACATTAATATAGAAACTGACAATTAATACCAGGCGCGCACCAATAGGGGTGGGGAGCTGACGGACTGAAGCCTCCTCCCCCAAAGTTTCTAAAAATATTTCGCTCAGAACCAAAATCCTAAGGTTCCCATTGGCAAATATTTATACGCTTGAAATATATCCTTATTGGCAATTCTTTCTTATGATGAGATTCAATTATTTATCATTCCTTCGTAATTGGAAGGAGTTCAAGACATCACTGGTCGCATTCCTTAAATTCATCCCCCCCCTCTCCCCCAAGCGAAAATTCTGGATGTGCCCGGCGCGGAAGGCGCCCGGCCTGCACCTGGCTCCACCTG
Organism: Ladona fulva; assembly: GCA_000376725.2. Classification (NCBI taxonomy): domain Eukaryota; kingdom Metazoa; phylum Arthropoda; class Insecta; order Odonata; family Libellulidae; genus Ladona; species Ladona fulva. The sequence continues at coordinate 62,895 of KZ308164.1, forward strand.
AAAAGCGCATAGAAATTGCTTGCTAGACAGAAACTCTCGGCTACAATGGAAGATGCTTACGAATGTAAGAAAACATAGACTGCAACTGCCGCAAATAAGGATTGAAAGATATATATTCTTCAAGAAAAAAGAATCCATTCTGTCTTAAGATGATTTTCTAATATTTATGGATCCATCGACATCGAAATAACTTCGTTTTACGTAATGCATTATTTTCGAGAATATTTTTATTAATATATGTTTAGAGCTATAATTTTTACTTTTTTTCATTTTAAACTAAGGACATTAAAAAAAAATAGTTATTGTTAGTCCTTTTCTCCCAGTTAAGTGAAATATGATATAAAGAATCCAACTTTTACCCGTATCATGAAATATTTTACTGTGCTACCATGATTTCGACGTTTCCCGTCATCATCATTTCTTTACGTTATGGAGACCTACCATAAAGACATGACAGAAAGAATTTATAATAAAGTAAAATTTAATCTATTTACATGTAAGGTTGTATCCCGACACGCAATATCCGTCTGTCCCACCAACACGTAAATTGGAGGCATCGCTGTATCTCCTATCTTACTTCACAAGTAAGCTGCTTCGAAAATGAAGCATGTTAACCTGTTATTACAAACCGTTACACCACAACAGGAAGATTTACGAATCCCTTTTCTATTTCCCTTTTGAAGTATTTTTCGTTTCCCAATTTATTTATAAAATCTCACCCATCACCGTGTCAGCTGCGGCACAATAAAAATTGTACATTCTCAAACGTGATCTCGACGTCATCGAACACAACATCTCGCCCGCCAATGGCTGCGAGCAATTTCCAACCTATTTCCTCCTAATACAGAACGTCGTGGAATATCTCGGACCGTGGGATCCAATCCGCTTCCCTGTCATTAAAAGTTTGACGGAGGGAGAATAATTCCGTATCGGAACACGTGCGCCGTGCGTGTTAAATATAAATGAGGAAGTTCGCACGCCATTCTTTCTTTTAATGTGGACTGAACGCAGATCTCGCGTGCGGCATCGGAATTCGGGATCCCTTCCCCATCCGAGAGGAAATCCCATCGCGAGAAATAAAAATCCCCTCTCACATACCTTTTTTTTCCTTTCGCGAAAGGGATCACGTATTGGAAATATAGCGATGTATCCAGTCGTCCCTGGACTGGGGGAATTGCGCCTTAAACACGGGAGCGAAGGATTCGGTGTTTCTGATGGGGAATTCCGAGTACGGAATCGATCGGCGATGGAAGTTCCGATATTAAAGATTATCTATATACCTGTGGATGCAAAGGCGGTTGGAACTCATCACGGAGGTGATTGTGACGCGATTTTCAGTGTATTTCGTCCTTAATACGATCGCATGAAAGGTAGTTGTGCGGGAAATATTTTACTCCAGAGATTTGTGTACAGAAATGAGTGAAGGAGAACTCATCACGATGCCGTACGTTTTAGGTGGTTCGTTTAGGATTTAGTTCCTTGGATTTAATAGTTTGTCCTTTTAGGTTCTTCGATATTTTCTTCTTAAATTTATATTTAATTATTCTCCACCTGATAAATGTTACTCTTATCTGTGCAAGTCGCGTTATTTCAAGCACTTAAATTAAATATAACAATCAGTTTTATGTTTAATTTACGAGTTTTTTCCAACGTTCACGAGCCATTTCTCATGAGTCATCACCGGTAAGAATTTTTTAAAAATCTTATGAGAATTTAGTATTCACAGTAACTATTGCTTATGTTAGGCCATTCGAAAAGATTATAAACGTTCGGGAAAAATGTAAAAGGAGACAAGTTTATCGTTTTAGTACATTTCGAAAGGCTTATCTTCTTTAATCATTAGCCTATTAAATTTTACAGAGATTTCCGATTCTAAATACAAGCAATTTCGCTCTATGATAAAACTCCGCATGATATAAACGGTTCATCAAACCAAGGAAAGGGTAGCTTAATTGGTTATAGCATCTTCCCAAAAAGCGGAATATTCCGGGAAGAGTCTTGTCACACTCTTTTCAAGTTTGTTTTTCCTTGAGCTCTTTCATTAAAATTTTGAGAAGCTACTCATTAAACCTGCAGAAACATATATTTTAATAGCTAATCAACAGAAGTATAGAAATAAATCTTCGATATTCATTGCAATTAAGGCATTTTCTACGTAAAGATTTCCTACACCAGTTCTTTAAGACCATTTGTTAGCAAAATTTAAAACAAATAGTTTTCATTGAGCAAACATTTTTTTTACATCTATTTAGTTAATTCTGGTTTTTCCTCATAGATAATTTTCTAACACCGACGGTATCAAAGTCTAGTGAACTCTTCATTAAGTTCAGGTACTACCTTTTCTTGTATTGCATTAATTTCTCGGTGCGTCTCCACTTCCTTCTTATTTTGATGCGTCGAGGAATACGTGCGTCCTTTCATTACTTAACCCAGAATTGCTTCGGTGCCCAAATGGTTATAATTCCGTTTCCAATCCATCTTTCCCTATTTCTTCGCTTTTCTCCCTTTAAAATCTCTACTTTCGCTCCGCCGTTTTCCTCAATCTTTCCCACCTCCTCTTTCACCTCTCCTCTTCCGCCTAATTCTTCTCCAAAAGCCCTTTAACCCTCAAGTCATGACAAAGATGGATGATGGTTTAATGAAAACGCCGCCCTGACACTGGCCGTTAAGCAGAAGAAGTCGGCAGGAATGGTAAAACAAGAAGACCAGGCCAATTCGCGCTCCTGTTTATTTTTATCCGTCGGAAGTCTTAAAGGATTTGAAAAGAGTCGGGCAAGAGTTGGAATTAAAGCGGTCGTCTCGCGTCGAACACCTTTTGTGTCCGACTGCCTTCGATTTTCCGGGAACGAAAGGTCTTGCGGCCGTAGCAATTGATCCGGTGCGATTCGTTGTTTATCAAAATCCAGGAAAAGCATTGAATGTCGCTGTTGGAGAAAGAGATGGCGTCATTAAGGAACTTGTCTTGGTCAACCCAACTCGAACTGAACTGTCCGGAGAAAAATCCATATCTCATTATTTAGAAATGTACTTGTGCTTAATTAACTCGCTTACCTTTTTCATCGGAATATGTTTCAACTTTGTTTTACGTACGTTATTTATTTATCGTACTCTAGGAAAATATTTCCATTCCAATTGAGTTGTTAATGCCCATGAATAAAAACAAACAAAAATTAGGTATTTTTTTCTGGCCGATTTATATGACAGAAATGCTTGTAGCTATGCAACCATGCACTGAAAACATATTTTTCTTTATTAACTCAACAAATCATCGAATCTTGATTTATTGGAATTAGTTTTTAGTTTATCTTTTATAATTTTCGGATATTAAAAAAGTCAAAGTATCACGATATTCGTGTTGTGTGAGGTTACATTCATAATTCGTCGTTTTGAAGTATAATTTAGTGAGTCCAAGAACACCTAGTATTGCTCATAAACTGTACTTACCATTGATTTTCACTTTAGAAGCATTAAAAGAGAAGGAAGACAACAGATGTATGTTTTAACAGCTCATTAATCCAACACAAATGTGTCTTATTTTGAAAACGATGTGTAATTCTTTTCAAAGGTTCCATTCAATGAGAAATCGTATTTTTTTCTGCGTAACTCAATCCGAATTTAGTGTTTAAGATAATAAATAATGCCTCGAAAATTACACGAAATCCACCACCTTGTTCTAAGAAAGAATTAAAACAGTTTGGAAACGTTTACTCTCAAGCTGAGTTTGAAATAGGACAAATATCCTAGATTTTATGCGTTTCGTTATTTATATTTGTTCCATACCCTCTCTCACTTGCTAAAAATTAATTATAATGCAAAATGTATCCGTATTATTTCTTTCCAAATAACGACTGTTTCACGCTAGTTTTTTCAATTAATTCATCATAGTAATTTCAGAGATTCTATTCAAAATTATAATTAAAAAACTAATTTACTTCTGGGAGTAATATTTTCCCAAACAAACCCATCAAAAAGAAAACTCTATTGAGACAGAATATGAGACGGATAAAAACCTGTCTGCAACCTATCTGGACCTATCTGGACGAATTGGATTTTCCGTCATTTATACATCCCGATCACAGAGGCATCAGATAAAGGAAAAGGTAAATCCTCGAATTGTCCCAGGATCAATAACGCATTGCGAAGGGAAGTTGAAAAATTAAATGAAAGCGTTCCATTGTGGGATCCAAGGACAAACAAAAGAGTCCCTCCTTATAGAAACAANCCGCTTAATTGCAGCGAGCCCTGTAGCCTTCTCTTCGAAGCCAAAGGAAAATATATTAGAGAGGTTTCTGTAACTTTCTTTCGCCAGAAGTGCGATGACGACAGTGCTGTTGGCCATATGTATATAAAAGAGTATTGTGAAGATGGCGGAGGAAAATGATATTTTGAGGAATTTAAGGAATTGGAGCTGAAAAGACTCGGGAAAGGTTAAAATAGAGCGCGGAGTGGGAAAAGAAGAGAAAAAAAGACAAGGAAAAAATATTTCTTCTCACGAATGCCACACTGGATTAATTTTTAATTAAAGGAATGAGGAGGGATGAATGGGTTGTTTCAGGCTGCAGTGGGGGTAATAAGGCGATGGAATGGGGGTTTCGGGGGGAAATGAAATTGAGAGAAGCCAAGAGAAGAAAGTATGAAGGCAGAGAGTTGACGGATATGCTTGGAGTAGGGTGAGTTAAAGGGAAGGAAAGAGAAAATGAGTGGATAGGAAGCCGAAAGAAAGGGATCCGGATAGCCAAGTGAGCAACGCGTTTGAATTCGGCGAAAGCGGTCCCGGGTTCGATTCCCGGTGGTCTTCGTGCAAAGTTACATTTATTTGTACACATACATATGATTTAATTCATGTCATCCTTTCTTTCACAATGACTCCAGAAATCCATTTACAAGACATAGTAGGTAGACGTAAACAGCTGCAACGGACAAACACTCAACCATTCCCTAACCAGATCAATCCGATCAACCGGGAAAAGGATCAACCCGAGACCTTAGGGTTGGAACGCTGGCACACTTATCACTCTACCACCTCGGCAGGCAAAACTTATACAAAGTGTTAATAAAGTTCGTGTGCTATTTAAAGAAAAATTAAACTTTGTAAATTAATAGATAGATAAAATATTCAGTTTCTTAAATCACTGTAGACCCATGGCTTTACTATAAGAGAAAGTAAAACGAGAAACCTAAAGTGGAGCCTTTAAATATTTTCAACCACTTGGATATGTAATTTGTGTTGGTGCTTCAATATCGTAATGTTCTAAATCAGGGGTGGCGAACCCATGGCACGCGGAAATCTGACGATACTCTTATGTATTCTTCATTTAAAAACGAAGCCCCTGAGTAAATGATTGTGTATTCTGTATATCACTAGTGATAGTTAAAGGTTATAAACGTCAAATAATCCTGGAGAAGCCATTCATGGGTTATACATCTAAAAATAGAATCTCTAAATACGGAAAACTAGATATATTTCAATTATATGTGTGGCACAAATACCTTAAATACCCTAGAGTAAAATTGTTTTCGCTGATCCTGTTTTGCCTCGGTGATGTGCCTTTATAATAATAATAATAAAACATCTTTATTAGGGCAAGATCAGAGATTTATAAGACATATCTGAAATGGAAGAAGGATTTAGTTCTCGAAATCAGTCTGTTCGCTCTCTTAATATTTAGGATTATCATAATTTTACTGCAGTATCAGCTAAAGTTTACGATAAATTCTTTCAATTTGTCGTATTAAGTTGTATTAACCAGATGCATTCATATCAAGCAGTTACATGAAATTCTAGCTATTAGTCCAAATATCGCTCAAACTCTCGCAGTGAACTTTTTATTTATTCTAATCTTAGTTTTCATAATTGTCAATTGCTTAATTTTTTATCTGGTAATAACTGTTTCGTAATCCATCTATTTTCTTCCCTAATCAGTCCAATACCTACTCTGTCGCAGTTTTCTCTAATCTCACTAAATGGCTCCTTATCTAAACTCCCTATCTTTCTACCTTTTCCCCTTCTCCCCCTCTTTCCAACCCCTTCTCTTATCTTCTTTCCTTGCCCTTCCTTTTACTCCTTGACCCCCATCTCATGCATCTTCCTTTCTTGACCTTCAAGAGATGATACTTAGCGTATTCTTTTTGAGCGATTCCCCATTGTTTACTCCTTTGGCCCCTTCCACTCCATTTTTTCCTCCAGAATTCCGGAGAAAGATTAAATTCGTCTGCAGGTGCTTTATTCTTTATTTTTCTTGCGAATTTTTATCTTTATTCGTTTTCGTTATATTAGATTTAGTCCTTCAATGGCTTCGCAAATTAATTTTACCAATTCTTATTATCTTATTCGTAAGCTGGTGCCAACCTTCATCTTTCTAATCAAGGTGAAAGGTTAAATCTAATAGTATTCACACTTTCTGAGAACGTTTTCAGAGCATACTATTACAGTGAACGAGTTGCTTATTATTCATATATATATATATTTAGATAAATTGATATAGTCTAATCGACATTAATAAATTGTGTAACTTATCATATAAAGCATTTATTCGATAATCGAGGACGGCCATGTTATAACACTATTACGAGGATTATATTTTTCTTTAATTTACTTTTCAACACCTACAAAGAGTATTTATTATTGGATGCTTCTATAACGTTATTTCTTTTTATAATTGATGGATATATAATGGTTCTTTGATTCACCTCAGTTATTGTTCATTAGTAGTAAGCGACCCCTTGAGGGAGGATTTCCATTTTAATTCGGTCACTCTTTTGCTTTTGTGGAAATATAATCTGTAAAAAGTCGATCTGGTTTTGTATTCCTATTTTCATTACTTTGGTTTATCTACTATAATTTGATTTTAACTCTTTGTCACAGTTAAGTTTCCTTGGGAACATTCTTTTTATTTATCAATAGGATTCAAAAACAGCCAGAATGGCCTATTACATGGAATCATAACAATCATAGCTATATCAAATCGTAATTCTTAACAATTGTAAACATCAATACGAAAACGGTCCGTTAAAATATCAAAATGTATAATAGTAATAATAATATTTTATATATTGTAAGCTATTTCTTCATTAAGTAACTTAGCTCATATTCTCTTCCATTTCCTCCTTCGCTATAAACATAGAGATCTAAGAAAATATGATTTATCCATTTCATGTAATAGTTTCCCATTGTTAGAAGGAACAAGTTAACGCTACCTAACTTTTGTTATTTCCCTAAAAACACGTCCGACACTCCTAATAGCCGCAAATGTGTCCGCAGGAGTCCCGAGTTGCGTCACCAAGATGAAATGAAAGAGTCATATAAAACTCGGATAATCCCGCTTAATTGCAGCGAGCCCTGTAGCCTTCTCTTCGAAGCCAAAGGAAAATATATTAGAGAGGTTTCTGTAACTTTCTTTCGCCAGAAGTGCGATGACGACAGTGCTGTTGGCCGGTCACAAGCCATATACCTCTTTTCCCCTCCTCCAGACCAACTCATACAAGAGACCAATTAGAGCTCAATCAAAGAGAAGGCTCGCAGCAGATATGGTTTGGGACGCACCGAAGAGGGAAAGGGTTATGTCCAGTGGTGGGGTGTTAATTGAAGAAGATGTTGGTAGGGGATGAAAGCTCGCTCGTTGCAGGGGAAGGCGCCTTGGGACGTGGGCGAAGAAGAGAGTTTTTAGCGGGGCTTATAAGAAGAACCTAAATGAGGTTAAGAGAGAAGTGGGCGTGGCTGGAAAAATGTGAGGTGGAGAGTTGTGGATGATAGGGAGGAGGAAATCTCTCTCCTTGTTTGATTGGAGTCAGATGTCTGCCCAGGGTGGGTCGTGGCCGAGTTTTTTCAAAGAATTGGACGTATTTGTTCCCAATACGAAGTGAATTATTTCTGTACTTAGGCGTTGTTACGTGTTATCAGCGTGGTTTAGTAAGGGAGTTTATATTTCTGGAGTTATTATTATTAGCCGTTTAAGTTATAATTTCATCGATATGATGCTGAATCGTCTCATCGCGCATTCGAAGCTATTCTTCGTTTTCGTAATCGAATTGGTTTTGTTTCGGTTTACACGATAAAATAGAGATTAATAACTAATTTTTCGTCTGCAAATTTCATCAGAGAGGATGAAGACTTCTGTTCCTTAAAGATATACATTCCTGTTCGCAAGGGAACTTTCTTATAGAGTAATGATGTGTTCAACTTTATTTCTCTTATCAATATAATAGTAAATAAGAATATTAGACAACAGTTGATGGGTGATAACGGCTGTTTATTATGTAGTAAAATTATACATTTTCCACAGCTGTCCTGTTTCCGAGTTAATCAGTTTTCCAAAATATATTTCTGACAATCTTATGTAATCCGCTATTATTTAAAATATTTCACTCTAGTGTTACAGGTTTATGGGAAAAGGATCAACCCGAGACCTTAGGGTTGGAACGCTGGCACACTTATCACTCTACCACCTCGGCAGGCAAAACTTATACAAAGTGTTAATAAAGTTCGTGTGCTATTTAAAGAAAAATTAAACTTTGTAAATTAATAGATAGATAAAATATTCNGACGACGTAGAGTATGGTCTGTGACCCAGAATACTGAAGTTACGTTTTGCAGATACAGGTTGAACCTATACCTATTTTTGTATTATTTAAAATATTTCACTCTAGTGTTACAGGTTTATTCAGTATTTTAATGATCTATTTGAAAATTCTTATCTTTCCTGATGCATTATTTAATGCCATAAAAACGGTTTCTGTCACCTTTTTCCGGAAATATTTCTTATGTTTTATACCTTTTTTACAATACTGCAAAAAGTCTCTGGAATATGTATTGGTTGTCAAAACAAATGGCGTCGTTTTGCCCATGATGCATCTGGCTTCTTTAGGTCAAAAGTGTTCATCAGTTCATCATTTGTATTGACAAAAATTCCAAAAAATCATCGCCTAATAGAATATCATGCAGTGAAAACCTTTATACCAGTCTTCCCCGTTTCCTTATCCTGAAATTATTTAATAGCCATCGCTTATTATGTATGATTTGCAGTAGAGTTCAGAATTCTTTTTGGAAACAATGCAGCAAGGATCAAAGATGAACGTGATTGAAAGTTTTTAATCAACGAACGAACATTTTTCTCTCTCCAAATCATCATACTAATTTCCTTCTCTCTCTACACTCATTTCTCTCAATTTTTATTTACTTTCTTAATTTACCACACCAACAATTTTTCTTATTTTCCAACCACTGCAACTATTTTCGTAGCTCGTTATAGAATAATTCTTAAAATTGGCATTTGATGCTCAAAAATAATCTGTTGATGCACATCTGTGTTTTAAAAATGTAGAAGTTGCATCAAAATCGTACTGTTACCTCATTAATGCAAAAATCTCCAGAAAAATTGATGATGCATAGAGATACCAGAAAAAACATTCGGAACTAAAATATGAATCTAAAATAAGGAAATAAAATAACAAAATAAAATATAAAATTATATATGGTGTATTCTGTAATCAAACAGTTAATGATTTAAAGGATTATTAAATCCTAATTCTTATTTATCCTGTTTATCATCGCGATTTTTCGTATTACTTATCACCCTCTTCTCTGGACGTAAATTTAATAGAACAGAAAAAATACTGAATTCCATCGAAGCATTGTGTAGCAAATTTAAAAAGCTTCCGTCCTTACGCAATAACCAGAACACTTTTTGAGAATGAATGATACTTCACAGGTTATACTTGGGCCCGAACCCAGCCCTTGGGTCGGGCCCGTTTAATGAGGAGATTTGGTTTTGGTTTCTGATTTGGTAACATGCGTACTATTGATGATTTAAAGGGTGAAGGCTCTTGTTGAACGTGTGCAATAAGTGAGTTATGCTTTCTATTAAAATATATTTATATATAAAACTAAATAATGCTTAGAAATCGGCGGAAAGAGAAAGACAGGGACCTTATGCGATGAGAGTGTAATTCCAAGAAGGGTAGAGGATCATCGAAGAAAGTTTGATGAATGTGGTGGGTAAGGTACATACAAGAACCCAGATCTATCGTTTTTGAAGTAGCCGAGGAAAATGAACGATGGTCGCGAGAAAACTGTGAAAGCGGGAAATGAGGTATCAGTTCTTATCATTGAAACAAAACGACGAGAGCTATGAATTGCACTAAAGTAACCCTATAAGAAAATCAAGAAAAGAATAAAAATAACATTTTTTAAAAATTTACCTTGAAGAGGTTATTTATTATCGAAGAAACTGGCGTTTGTTAGTTATTTTCTTGCTGATTTTCCTTTTAATTTCAAAAGGAATTCTTAACAGCAATTAAAAAATTAGCAGTTTGTACTCATTACTTTTTTCAACGTCATATGACATAAGAACAGAACTTTTTCTATAAGGCCTCTTGTACTTCAGAGAATGTTGTCCGCGACGAAAACAAATACTGGTTCAGTATTGCTTCTACCGCCAACGTTGAACCGGTGTAAACCGGTAACAGATGGCTCCAACAACGAATATTACATCCTCCTGGAAGTTTTTTCTGTTATTCCTAACTTATTAAATTTACATCACATTTCACGAAAATTAAGGATTGAACTTAGTAATAGGGAGTTTCACATGTTTAGCAAACCTTCTTCAAACTAATAATAAGTTATAAGTAATAAGTTTCCTTTCGGGTTCAGGAACTTGATTATTTTCAGTTCGGGCTCGGTTTTCACTCCGGCCAAAATAAATTTCTCAGTTTGGTTCCGGTTCGATATCCGGGTCTTCATGTACACAATTATTCCGCATTTAAAGGTATATTTGAAAACAGAGATCAGTAATCAGAGATTTCTTCATTGACAATTCGTATCTTGGAGAAAGTTGACATCCTCTGCCGTAAACAATATTAAGGGAGTTGTCAGAGGATCAGTAACTTTTTGATTACTTAAGAAATCCTCTCTTCCAGCGTCCTCTCCTAAGACATCCTCCTAATCATTTTAAGGAATCGCTCCCCCGACCGAAGAAGAACACACACAAACAGTCGATCCCATTCCTGCACCGTGTTCTTCAGTCAACGCCCAGAGGACAGAAGGGGACCACGCCTCTATTTCCCTCCCTTTCCTCCTAATTGCACCCGTCCGGTATTCGATTCCATGCCCTCTGTCCACCGCGAATGACCGCTCAGAGCCGAAAACGTTGTAATGATTCCATCCACCCAACCCACTCTCACTGATAATGCCGTCTGCCGGCAGAAATTTATCGCCGCTCTCTCCCGACTTTGTTTTTTTTATCCTCGGACGGCGCTTTCTTTTATTTGGGCGGGGTGCCGATCACAGAGAAATATCGAGAGGGAATGAGCGAGTGGAAGGATGGGAGGAATGCTAGCGAGAAAAAATTCGAAAGGACGATATGCGGAGAATAAATAGAGATGGCTTTAAATACGTTGGGTGCGGCGGAGTGTGAAATGGCGTTCTGTTCGAATCCCGAGCGAGGGGGACAGCGCAGATTACGAGGCCCGTTTCCCCTCTGCTTTTATTTCAGACGTAGCAGCACGAAATCGAAGTTGTGGGTGATCTACCGGTGATTTATTTTTTCCGGGATGGCTCGTCGGACAGGGTTTGCGGAATGTCTTGCTTTCGCGGGGTCATCCGAAACTTTTTGGATGGATCGACGACGTAGAGTATGGTCTGTGACCCAGAATACTGAAGTTACGTTTTGCAGATACAGGTTGAACCTATGCCTATTTTTGTTTGCTTAAAATGTCATCGTTTATGAGACCAAACTCACGTTAGAAGCTGAAGGATAATCAGAAAGTAGTGGTGTGACTAGGGCTTGAACCCAGGTCTCCAATTTTCCGGGCAAATATTTTAACCACTAAACCAATATGCAACTTCTCTTCCACTCTGTTTAAGGTAAGTGGGAGTGGGTTCGAGTCTCAATCATGTCGCTATTTTTTATGTGTTTATCCTTGGGTTCTCATCCCCATAGTGCTAAGTTAAACGCCTCTCGCTCATCATACTTAGAAACTGAGTGTAACTAAAATGATTTTGGGCTTTTAGAATACCATCCTAAAATATGAGAAAGCGAGAAATTGATTTCATCGAGGAATAATAATGGAAGAGTTCCACTAAGTCACACCATCTACTATTTCTTATATTTATTTGGAATTGTTTCGAAGAGAATATACCATTCGTTTTTGCAAATTCGCCGACTAATAATATGGTATCCTTTCGCGTAGAGGTAAATCAGTCCTTTCATTACAGTTATTATTTCGATTGTTATTATGATTACTATTGTGCAGAAATCGTTTATTTTTTGTGGTTTTATGTTTTTTAATTTAGAGTTTTCTCAGAAAATAATTTGAAATTCACTTTGAATCGACAGATTATGAGCAAATACTTTAAAGCTGATGCAAACCTAACACTAAGTATAGTATGTACTTCTTCCTGCCTGATGATATTTTATGTCTTTGACAACAAAGAAAAAACATATTTATATCTTTCCGAAAGGTAGTTTTCATGCTTAATCCAACTGAGCCATATTTGAAAGACCTGCCAGTCGAAATGAGAGCTGTTTGTTCACTAACGTTTTAATCCCAAATATACACTATTAAAACAGTTCTTTTCCTAACAAATTATATCTGTTTAAGTAAAAAAAAGTCAGGCATTTCATGAATAATGGGTAATTAAGTTACAAAAGTGAAATGAAACGCTCGTAAATGTAAAATTTAAGATTCTTCTCATGAAATATTATTGGGCAAAGAAACATTACACAAACTAAAGGTTAATTTTCTGTTTGAACTCTTATTCTCCCATTTTTTGGATCTTTACCTTTTATCTGCGTCCCCCGGTATATGCATGGTATCTAGTTTAATTTTTTAGAATGAAAAGAGGCGTTGTACTTTTTCCACAATAATTTTTTAATGAAAAAATACAACCAGGTTTCCACGAATGATCGTCATCGTCATGTTTTTTCATTAAAGAAATTGTTGTGGAAAAAGTGCAACGCCTTTTTTCATTCTACACTACGAATTTTCGCAAGACCTTGCCTAAAACTGTGAATTTTATACTTAAGTTTTCTTTGCGCATTGAAGTCTCAATAGCCTGGTAGTACAGCTACTCTGACTTTGAAGTCACATTAGACGATAGGAGGGGTTAAGAAGAGAATTTTAAAATAGCACTGAAATTCTTAACCCTCCTACCCTTAAAACATTTGTTATCCAGATTATCTTATTTATATCACAAGTTCCCCTACTTTTAAAACACATATACCTATGATGTTAATTTCTCTGAATAAATTGTAGCGAGTTCTACTTTCTGACAAATTACTACTCCATTAGTTGACCATTGTGTTTTAATGAATTTAGTTAATGGAGACGAGTATTTTTATACTCAATTTTTTTATAAACCATTCAGTATAATTATTGTAACAGCGATGTGAATCCAATCATTTCAATTCGCTAAAGATATCACACGTGTGTTATTTTTTATATATATTATGATGTGTGTTTATGTCGATATTGACGAAAGGAGCCGTTTTATAATTCATATGGACATTTCACTTTATTTATCCCAAATGTACTTGATATATAGACTTTAAAAAATATAATCTGAAGTCTAATAATATATTTGATTCTATCCCACTCTTCTTTACATCGGATCACTATCTCTCTGTTAGATTCCAGCACAAGCTCAGCTATCTTTGTATTAATAAGTCACTGGTGTCAGCTACGCTTAGCTTACGCATGAGATGGGAAAATTTATTTTCCCAATGATTTCTCGTATCTCGATAAAGCTTGGAAGCGTTTGAGTATAAATAAATTTCGGTGTCATTTCCATCAATCGCTCTCTCTTTCTCTCATTATCCGTCTCTCATTGCGGAGTTTGAGCACACGCCCCTATTGTGACCTAAGGAAACGAGAAGTAAGAGAAGGTGATCGAAAGAGCATATAAATAATCTGACTGCTAGCCCTGGAAGTCTTTACCGGTATTTATCAACATCAACAGTTCCTTGGATACCCTTGACACGTAGGCCGCTTGCTCTTTGAAGCTGATGCCCAAACGATCTACTTGCTTAGTCTTCCCTTGGTGAATTTAAAATGCGAAGGAGCTTCGGTACGTGATCCCCAAGTCTACGATAAGACTATAGGAGCGGCTTTTTCGTCAATCCACGCTGATAAAACTGCTTTAATCTTCAGGAGGAAAGGATTTCCCAAAATGTGAAATAATATTAAGTTTTCAGGGTTACATACGTTAATATGTAAAATTTCACAGTTTTTCCGAAATAAATAATAATAAGTTAGTCGAATTCGTTAAGATTAATTTAGTTGTATTTTAGTTATTTTCCGAGTATCTTGAGTGTTTATGAAGGTGTATTGTGTCCATATAAAATTACAATAGGACTCTTAAGATGTCTTTAGGTGTACATTAGAGCTATAAAAATAAGGAAAAGTAGATCACAAAGATGAGAAAACATTTATAACCCTGTGCAAAACTTATTGAAAATGGATGTTTTACATTCTACTAAATGTGTAGTCAGTTGCTCCCAAGTTCATATGAGCTGCTAATTTTCTTTTTAGCATTTGTTATTAAGCATGAAAATACTCAAAACCTAGTGGTACAGAATTTTGAAAAGGTAGATGAGTGTTCCATGATGGAAATTTTGCCGAAAACTGAATAGCGGGCCGCGATGGCGGAGTAGTACGCAAGCTAACACTTCATTACCAAGGTCCCGGGTTCGAGTCTCCAGTAATCAGATTTTTTAGTTAAAAAATGGTTGAGTATATGTTTCAGGTTTTCCCGATAAGGATTGGCGGTAGGAAAGGCATCTGGCGTCAAGATCATTATCAGAACCAAAACCAAATTTATCATCACCACCAATTATTCAGAAATCATCAGGATGCGAGGAAAATTCGTTTTATGGACTCATTCTGTTCGAGAACCATACACGACAACAATAAGCTAAGGAAGTAATTCGAACGCTTGGCGTTTACACCCTCTACCACACCAAAAGGCGGCCTGTAGGAAATTTATATAGATGTAGATTAAGATCAGCCGACCCCATGAGCGACGGGAATCGGGCTAAGAAGGAAAAATAAAGCTAGAGGACTGGTAAGTGGCATTAGCTAGAGAACTGCAGGTAAGATTGAAAGGCATTCGCGATATATGTCATCCACTGAATTCTTTGGGGAGCATCCATCGTGGATTTTTAGGTGATTGTAAAGTTTTCATTCGTAGAATTCTTAGTTGTAATAACGTGTTGCGTATGTTAGAGTTCTGCTCGCAATTCTTGTAACCAGCTCTGTTTCCTCCGATGATCTCCGAACGCGGTAACTTCGCATTAGTAAACCTCGCGTCTCTCGCCCTCTAATTTAGCTCGCGGAAAGTAAGATGTCGCCTCCCTTGGGACCTTACGCGTTTATTCCAGGAGAGTATGCGGATCCGAGGCTGGCTTCCTCAGCGCAATCATTACGAATGGCAACCTCTTAAAAAAGAAGCTTTTTCTCGGAAGCCTTGGGAGCAATGGCAAAGAAGGGATTAAGGAAGCGGAGGAATGAGAGGTTTTCTTTCGCTGCCGTGATTAAGGCCTTCGAGAGGCAAGAATAATTCGCGTAATTTTCTCCACTCTTTCGATGCCTCATTCTTTATTTGATTTTTTCTCCTCGTGATTCCCGGATGTGGATTCCTCGCAAGGAGAAAGGCAGAATCCAAAGAGTTTTAATGGCAGACGATGAGGGTAGCGGAAAAGAGGATTTCTGCGGTCTTTTTCGGATGTTTTCGCAGAAGGTGAATCACATGATTGCGCTTTTAAGGCAGGCCTTTGCAGTGTACATTCGCATTTTTTGCGTCCCCTTCCCTCTGTCCTTTTTTCAGGTATTTCGGAGGCAAGCGAACTCCCGCGTTGTTCTAACAGTCCCATTTTAATAAAAAGAAGCTGTTCCGCCGATCTTTTACTTTTCAGATTGGTGAATTTATTGATGAGTTTCTGGCGATATATTGGGTCGCTATTATTTTCCGCCTTTCAAAGCGTATGAATTGAGTTCTTGGATTTGTTTATCAGAGCTTCCTTCGACACTTCATTTCGTTGCTCTCTAGTACGGGTTTTCATTTTTATTGTTATTCATTGCTTCAATGTTGATTGGTGTCGTAAGAGGTCGACTTAGGTTTGTTAAATCACTAAACAGTTTCCCTTATTTTTTTGTTTTTGTCTTCTTAGACTCCCAATAGCTATCTCTTTCTTTTGAATCTTTAATGAAGAGGGGTTGGAGATAAGAATTATTGAATGTTTCAATATTGCCTTTTGTTAAGACGTTTTATTGTTATTATAAATCCACGAACTCTAAGCTAAGGTTTTGGTTATTTCATTTCAATAGCTATCAGAAGATGTGGAAATTTGGTTAAAATTATGGGAACGTAGAGAGGTAAACTAAAGATAGTTCGAAGATTTTTAGAAAATCTCAAGCGAAGTAAAAGGCGCCACCATTATTGCAAATAAGTATAAATCGCTGCCTTTGTCTGCTGCTGTTGTCGCCATGAGGAGTTTAGAGGTAAATCCGTACATACATTTGCACACAGTCTGAAATTTTTAATGGATATAATTATTTTGAATTTCTATTGAATTATACTTAAATAGAAATCAACAACCGCGTGGCTATTTTTACTACCTTTTATACGAATAACAATGTGTAAACTGTGTAGGAAATGGTTGTTAGTTTTGAATAAAAAACTTAATGAGTGAAATGAATGAATGTAACTGAAGCATACAATGTAGGAGGGGAACTTTGTGAGGGATAACTTATCTGATATGGAGTCGTAAATATAGAAAACCGCTCTAATAAGTTCGATTATTTCAAAATTCAGATTAAATCACATATATACGTATGTGAGTATATGAATGTCATCACATCCATACGAATTCCGAAGAGAGGAGAGGAGGCCTTCGAAATAGGATAAGTAATAAGACAGGAATATTTTATATAGCCCATTGTGTACGTAGAAGACTTTTCTCGAAGAGAATACACTGCGATTATATACGATACTTATAAATTTAACCATATCTTCCGGATGATTATACTCTATTTTGCTTTTCGAAGCACTTATGGTTGTAATTTTTTGTATCTGCCTCATTTTTAAACGCANCCTTGGATACCCTTGACACGTAGGCCGCTTGCTCTTTGAAGCTGATGCCCAAACGATCTACTTGCTTAGTCTTCCCTTGGTGAATTTAAAATGCGAAGGAGCTTCGGTACGTGATCCCCAAGTCTACGATAAGACTATAGGAGCGGCTTTTTCGTCAATCCACGCTGATAAAACTGCTTTAATCTTCAGGAGGAAAGGATTTCCCAAAATGTGAAATAATATTAAGTTTTCAGGGTTACATACGTTAATATGTAAAATTTCACAGTTTTTCCGAAATAAATAATAATAAGTTAGTCGAATTCGTTAAGATTAATTTAGTTGCATTTTAGTTATTTTCCGAGTATCTTGAGTGTTTATGAAGGTGTATTGTGTCCATATAAAATTACAATAGGACTCTTAAGATGTCTTTAGGTGTACATTAGAGCTATAAAAATAAGGAAAAGTAGATCACAAAGATGAGAAAACATTTATAACCCTGTGCAAAACTTATTGAAAATGGATGTTTTACATTCTACTAAATGTGTAGTCAGTTGCTCCCAAGTTCATATGAGCTGCTAATTTTCTTTTTAGCATTTGTTATTAAGCATGAAAATACTCAAAACCTAGTGGTACAGAATTTTGAAAAGGTAGATGAGTGTTCCATGATGGAAATTTTGCCGAAAACTGAATAGCGGGCCGCGATGGCGGAGTAGTACGCAAGCTAACACTTCATTACCAAGGTCCCGGGTTCGAGTCTCCAGTAATCAGATTTTTTAGTTAAAAAATGGTTGAGTATATGTTTCAGGTTTTCCCGATAAGGATTGGCGGTAGGAAAGGCATCTGGCGTCAAGATCATTATCAGAACCAAAACCAAATTTATCATCACCACCAATTATTCAGAAATCATCAGGATGCGAGGAAAATTCGTTTTATGGACTCATTCTGTTCGAGAACCATACACGACAACAATAAGCTAAGGAAGTAATTCGAACGCTTGGCGTTTACACCCTCTACCACACCAAAAGGCGGCCTGTAGGAAATTTATATAGATGTAGATTAAGATCAGCCGACCCCATGAGCGACGGGAATCGGGCTAAGAAGGAAAAATAAAGCTAGAGGACTGGTAAGTGGCATTAGCTAGAGAACTGCAGGTAAGATTGAAAGGCATTCGCGATATATGTCATCCACTGAATTCTTTGGGGAGCATCCATCGTGGATTTTTAGGTGATTGTAAAGTTTTCATTCGTAGAATTCTTAGTTGTAATAACGTGTTGCGTATGTTAGAGTTCTGCTCGCAATTCTTGTAACCAGCTCTGTTTCCTCCGATGATCTCCGAACGCGGTAACTTCGCATTAGTAAACCTCGCGTCTCTCGCCCTCTAATTTAGCTCGCGGAAAGTAAGATGTCGCCTCCCTTGGGACCTTACGCGTTTATTCCAGGAGAGTATGCGGATCCGAGGCTGGCTTCCTCAGCGCAATCATTACGAATGGCAACCTCTTAAAAAAGAAGCTTTTTCTCGGAAGCCTTGGGAGCAATGGCAAAGAAGGGATTAAGGAAGCGGAGGAATGAGAGGTTTTCTTTCGCTGCCGTGATTAAGGCCTTCGAGAGGCAAGAATAATTCGCGTAATTTTCTCCACTCTTTCGATGCCTCATTCTTTATTTGATTTTTTCTCCTCGTGATTCCCGGATGTGGATTCCTCGCAAGGAGAAAGGCAGAATCCAAAGAGTTTTAATGGCAGACGATGAGGGTAGCGGAAAAGAGGATTTCTGCGGTCTTTTTCGGATGTTTTCGCAGAAGGTGAATCACATGATTGCGCTTTTAAGGCAGGCCTTTGCAGTGTACATTCGCATTTTTTGCGTCCCCTTCCCTCTGTCCTTTTTTCAGGTATTTCGGAGGCAAGCGAACTCCCGCGTTGTTCTAACAGTCCCATTTTAATAAAAAGAAGCTGTTCCGCCGATCTTTTACTTTTCAGATTGGTGAATTTATTGATGAGTTTCTGGCGATATATTGGGTCGCTATTATTTTCCGCCTTTCAAAGCGTATGAATTGAGTTCTTGGATTTGTTTATCAGAGCTTCCTTCGACACTTCATTTCGTTGCTCTCTAGTACGGGTTTTCATTTTTATTGTTATTCATTGCTTCAATGTTGATTGGTGTCGTAAGAGGTCGACTTAGGTTTGTTAAATCACTAAACAGTTTCCCTTATTTTTTTGTTTTTGTCTTCTTAGACTCCCAATAGCTATCTCTTTCTTTTGAATCTTTAATGAAGAGGGGTTGGAGATAAGAATTATTGAATGTTTCAATATTGCCTTTTGTTAAGACGTTTTATTGTTATTATAAATCCACGAACTCTAAGCTAAGGTTTTGGTTATTTCATTTCAATAGCTATCAGAAGATGTGGAAATTTGGTTAAAATTATGGGAACGTAGAGAGGTAAACTAAAGATAGTTCGAAGATTTTTAGAAAATCTCAAGCGAAGTAAAAGGCGCCACCATTATTGCAAATAAGTATAAATCGCTGCCTTTGTCTGCTGCTGTTGTCGCCATGAGGAGTTTAGAGGTAAATCCGTACATACATTTGCACACAGTCTGAAATTTTTAATGGATATAATTATTTTGAATTTCTATTGAATTATACTTAAATAGAAATCAACAACCGCGTGGCTATTTTTACTACCTTTTATACGAATAACAATGTGTAAACTGTGTAGGAAATGGTTGTTAGTTTTGAATAAAAAACTTAATGAGTGAAATGAATGAATGTAACTGAAGCATACAATGTAGGAGGGGAACTTTGTGAGGGATAACTTATCTGATATGGAGTCGTAAATATAGAAAACCGCTCTAATAAGTTCGATTATTTCAAAATTCAGATTAAATCACATATATACGTATGTGAGTATATGAATGTCATCACATCCATACGAATTCCGAAGAGAGGAGGCCTTCGAAATAGGATAAGTAATAAGACAGGAATATTTTATATAGCCCATTGTGTACGTAGAAGACTTTTCTCGAAGAGAATACACTGCGATTATATACGATACTTATAAATTTAACCATATCTTCCGGATGATTATACTCTATTTTGCTTTTCGAAGCACTTATGGTTGTAATTTTTTGTATCTGCCTCATTTTTAAACGCATAATATTGTTCCTCAACGCTTCATAACACTATATAATATACATTACACTATATAATATAACACTGTATAATTAGAAAACGGAAATTAAATACCTAATTAAATCTGAGTGAAATTTACTTCATGGATTCTAATAATTTTCTCGAATAAAGGAGCCGTTTTATAATTCATATGGACATTTCACTTTGTTTATCCCAAATTTGCTTGATATATAGACTTTAAAAAATATAATCTGAAGTCTAATAATATATTTGATTCTATCCCACTCTTCTTTACATCGGATCACTATCTCTCTGTTAGATTCCAGCACAAGCTCAGCTATCTTTGTATTAATAAGTCACTGGTGTCAGCTACGCTTAGCTTACGCATGAGATGGGAAAATTTATTTTCCCAATGATTTCTCGTATCTCGATAAAGCTTGGAAGCGTTTGAGTATAAATAAATTTCGGTGTCATTTCCATCAATCGCTCTCTCTTTCTCTCATTATCCGTCTCTCATTGCGGAGTTTGAGCACACGCCCCTATTGTGACCTAAGGAAACGAGAAGTAAGAGAAGGTGATCGAAAGAGCATATAAATAATCTGACTGCTAGCCCTGGAAGTCTTTACCGGTATTTATCAACATCAACAGTTCCTTGGATACCCTTGACACGTAGGCCGCTTGCTCTTTGAAGCTGATGCCCAAACGATCTACTTGCTTAGTCTTCCCTTGGTGAATTTAAAATGCGAAGGAGCTTCGGTACGTGATCCCCAAGTCTACGATAAGACTATAGGAGCGGCTTTTTCGTCAATCCACGCTGATAAAACTGCTTTAATCTTCAGGAGGAAAGGATTTCCCAAAATGTGAAATAATATTAAGTTTTCAGGGTTACATACGTTAATATGTAAAATTTCACAGTTTTTCCGAAATAAATAATAATAAGTTAGTCGAATTCGTTAAGATTAATTTAGTTGTATTTTAGTTATTTTCCGAGTATCTTGAGTGTTTATGAAGGTGTATTGTGTCCATATAAAATTACAATAGGACTCTTAAGATGTCTTTAGGTGTACATTAGAGCTATAAAAATAAGGAAAAGTAGATCACAAAGATGAGAAAACATTTATAACCCTGTGCAAAACTTATTGAAAATGGATGTTTTACATTCTACTAAATGTGTAGTCAGTTGCTCCCAAGTTCATATGAGCTGCTAATTTTCTTTTTAGCATTTGTTATTAAGCATGAAAATACTCAAAACCTAGTGGTACAGAATTTTGAAAAGGTAGATGAGTGTTCCATGATGGAAATTTTGCCGAAAACTGAATAGCGGGCCGCGATGGCGGAGTAGTACGCAAGCTAACACTTCATTACCAAGGTCCCGGGTTCGAGTCTCCAGTAATCAGATTTTTTAGTTAAAAAATGGTTGAGTATATGTTTCAGGTTTTCCCGATAAGGATTGGCGGTAGGAAAGGCATCTGGCGTCAAGATCATTATCAGAACCAAAACCAAATTTATCATCACCACCAATTATTCAGAAATCATCAGGATGCGAGGAAAATTCGTTTTATGGACTCATTCTGTTCGAGAACCATACACGACAACAATAAGCTAAGGAAGTAATTCGAACGCTTGGCGTTTACACCCTCTACCACACCAAAAGGCGGCCTGTAGGAAATTTATATAGATGTAGATTAAGATCAGCCGACCCCATGAGCGACGGGAATCGGGCTAAGAAGGAAAAATAAAGCTAGAGGACTGGTAAGTGGCATTAGCTAGAGAACTGCAGGTAAGATTGAAAGGCATTCGCGATATATGTCATCCACTGAATTCTTTGGGGAGCATCCATCGTGGATTTTTAGGTGATTGTAAAGTTTTCATTCGTAGAATTCTTAGTTGTAATAACGTGTTGCGTATGTTAGAGTTCTGCTCGCAATTCTTGTAACCAGCTCTGTTTCCTCCGATGATCTCCGAACGCGGTAACTTCGCATTAGTAAACCTCGCGTCTCTCGCCCTCTAATTTAGCTCGCGGAAAGTAAGATGTCGCCTCCCTTGGGACCTTACGCGTTTATTCCAGGAGAGTATGCGGATCCGAGGCTGGCTTCCTCAGCGCAATCATTACGAATGGCAACCTCTTAAAAAAGAAGCTTTTTCTCGGAAGCCTTGGGAGCAATGGCAAAGAAGGGATTAAGGAAGCGGAGGAATGAGAGGTTTTCTTTCGCTGCCGTGATTAAGGCCTTCGAGAGGCAAGAATAATTCGCGTAATTTTCTCCACTCTTTCGATGCCTCATTCTTTATTTGATTTTTTCTCCTCGTGATTCCCGGATGTGGATTCCTCGCAAGGAGAAAGGCAGAATCCAAAGAGTTTTAATGGCAGACGATGAGGGTAGCGGAAAAGAGGATTTCTGCGGTCTTTTTCGGATGTTTTCGCAGAAGGTGAATCACATGATTGCGCTTTTAAGGCAGGCCTTTGCAGTGTACATTCGCATTTTTTGCGTCCCCTTCCCTCTGTCCTTTTTTCAGGTATTTCGGAGGCAAGCGAACTCCCGCGTTGTTCTAACAGTCCCATTTTAATAAAAAGAAGCTGTTCCGCCGATCTTTTACTTTTCAGATTGGTGAATTTATTGATGAGTTTCTGGCGATATATTGGGTCGCTATTATTTTCCGCCTTTCAAAGCGTATGAATTGAGTTCTTGGATTTGTTTATCAGAGCTTCCTTCGACACTTCATTTCGTTGCTCTCTAGTACGGGTTTTCATTTTTATTGTTATTCATTGCTTCAATGTTGATTGGTGTCGTAAGAGGTCGACTTAGGTTTGTTAAATCACTAAACAGTTTCCCTTATTTTTTTGTTTTTGTCTTCTTAGACTCCCAATAGCTATCTCTTTCTTTTGAATCTTTAATGAAGAGGGGTTGGAGATAAGAATTATTGAATGTTTCAATATTGCCTTTTGTTAAGACGTTTTATTGTTATTATAAATCCACGAACTCTAAGCTAAGGTTTTGGTTATTTCATTTCAATAGCTATCAGAAGATGTGGAAATTTGGTTAAAATTATGGGAACGTAGAGAGGTAAACTAAAGATAGTTCGAAGATTTTTAGAAAATCTCAAGCGAAGTAAAAGGCGCCACCATTATTGCAAATAAGTATAAATCGCTGCCTTTGTCTGCTGCTGTTGTCGCCATGAGGAGTTTAGAGGTAAATCCGTACATACATTTGCACACAGTCTGAAATTTTTAATGGATATAATTATTTTGAATTTCTATTGAATTATACTTAAATAGAAATCAACAACCGCGTGGCTATTTTTACTACCTTTTATACGAATAACAATGTGTAAACTGTGTAGGAAATGGTTGTTAGTTTTGAATAAAAAACTTAATGAGTGAAATGAATGAATGTAACTGAAGCATACAATGTAGGAGGGGAACTTTGTGAGGGATAACTTATCTGATATGGAGTCGTAAATATAGAAAACCGCTCTAATAAGTTCGATTATTTCAAAATTCAGATTAAATCACATATATACGTATGTGAGTATATGAATGTCATCACATCCATACGAATTCCGAAGAGAGGAGGCCTTCGAAATAGGATAAGTAATAAGACAGGAATATTTTATATAGCCCATTGTGTACGTAGAAGACTTTTCTCGAAGAGAATACACTGCGATTATATACGATACTTATAAATTTAACCATATCTTCCGGATGATTATACTCTATTTTGCTTTTCGAAGCACTTATGGTTGTAATTTTTTGTATCTGCCTCATTTTTAAACGCATAATATTGTTCCTCAACGCTTCATAACACTATATAATATACATTACACTATATAATATAACACTGTATAATTAGAAAACGGAAATTAAATACCTAATTAAATCTGAGTGAAATTTACTTCATGGATTCTAATAATTTTCTCGAATAAAATATATATAGCCATTGCTTATAGAAATTAATGGCCGTGACAAATATATTTGAATTATTTGTAACTGGTAAAGGATATCCCATTGTTCTATGTAGTTCTTATGTTGCATGTTCATTATGTAATGTATTTAACTTAAGTCTCTTGAACTCGACTATGTATAACTTATATGTATATATGTGTATAGACATTGCAAAATATGGTATGTGGGATAATTATTTTCAACTTTAAGTATGTATGTTTATTCAGATGTATTGTATGTATATATTAATTGGTTTTATAGAATGTGTACTGTCTGCGGGAGGTTTTTGGAGGGGTTTTCCTCCCGTCTTTGGGCGAATGCCGGACAGTTAGTACATTGTTTTTGCACCCCCTCAACCGTTGCCACCCGGTCCCACGACCTAATCGCGACGGGTAATTCTTAAATAAATAAATATCCGAGGGCATCCGAAAAGAGGGATTAGACCCCTTTCTCAAAAGAAGTTTAACTTTTACTCTACCAATATTTGAATGAAATGAAGAATTAATTCATATAACTATGAAATAATTAACTCATATAGTTGAAAACGGATTCAGATAACTGAATTCTTAATATGATTTTCTTAGTTGATTGACATAATGTCCACTAATATAGCTTGTAGTCACATTAATGAAATACACTATAAAGATACTCTAGAGCGAACGTTGTCTCGTCTGATGGTACTGTGTTACCAATACAATACAATTAGATACATAGAATTAGTATATTTATGATGGAGAAGAAATTACTGCCGAAGAAAATTGGACTTGAATAAATCCCTTCCTTGGGATTTTTTCTGGGTGCGCACCATCTTGCGCTAGATCACCCTTACCCATTTCCTAAGAAATGACTTTACTGAAAAAGAGAATTTAGTAGAAAAGGTCGTGAAATTCGTGATTTTTAGATTTGTGTAAAGTTATAAATCAATTAAAAATGCAAGAATACAAAAGTAACCTGGATAAATATAAAAATTCGTAATACATTAAACATATAAGGAATACATATGTAACATCTCATAAAAACGTCGCATTTAGCATATTCTTTGTAGATAATAAATTAAATTAATACAATTTTATTTAATTAATTATTAGTTTTCAACGCAAGGCGATTCAGAAGTATGCTGCTAAATTTGGTTGTACTTCATAATAATTGTCAACAGGATAGTGTTATTAATAAAAATCAATTATTGAGTGGATACATTCCAAACTTTTACTCTGAAGCAACTATTATAGAGCAAAGCTCACGACACATCTCATGATATCATCCGCCGTGAGTCAGATTCCCCTCCGCAAGTCTTAGAAAGTTCCCAGGGTTCGTAAATGAAGAAATAATGAGTCTCAAGCTCTGGCAGGGAGTTCGATTAAATCCCTTTTTGGGGAAACTTTGTCGGTGGATCGGTAGCTCCCGGTGTGTGGCGCAATTAAGGAGGCGAGCAAAAAAGGGAGAATGAAGGGAAAAAATAATCGTAATTAGGGGGTTAGTTGGAATGAGATCGTTCCTTTGATGGTTACCCGGCCGCCATTTACCACTTAGAAAAGTTCCTTCAACCCGAACCTCCGGGTGCTTTCATTGCACAGTGGGTGTTCGCCAATAAAAAATACCGCAATCTAATGCGACTCCCCCTAAATTGTTTTCAGCATTACGGGAAACGATATTTACCCCAAAAATTTTAGTTTTATTTATCTTCGTAGGTTTCATTTTCTTACTGCACTAACTCCTCAATGAGCAATTCAGATAAAAAATCAATTCACTGGGCATTATGAAGTCGGTGAATATCCATCATGAAATATTATTTATCACTCCAGGATTATATGGGTATTGCTTAGTTTAGTTCTAGACTGCGCACGGAATATGCCTATTTTAATTTTATTTCTCGTCTTCATCAATTATGTGGGTTACCAAGGTTACTGTATTCTTTCTTTTTTGGATTGAAACGGATAAGGGTGAGATTAGTAGAGAAATCAGGAACATAAGGTTAAATATGCGGTACAAATAGAAACACAGGTGCTAATTGGAGAATTTATGACTTCAATTAAGATATACGAGATATAGGAAAAAAGCTATAAGACAATAAGCAAGGGTAAAGATAAAATTATTTCCGTGGGAATAACAACGAAGTCTTATTATTATTATTATATAGATATAGCAACTAATGAATATGATATAAATGAATTATTTAAATATATTTGTGATAAAACTAAACATTGTAATATAATGAAAGATTTTGCGTTTCACTTTTACTCATCTCTTTAGTAAAACTGATTAAAAATTCTCACGGTAGAGCATAACCTTCCTGTTGTTTAATCTCCATACTATAAGCTCTATTCTTTATCGATTGGTCGTTAATAATTGTAACCCACAGCGAAGAGTTATTTAGCCAATTAAGCGATGTTTTTTGTCGGATCTAACCACTTCTGCTAACTTATAGCGATGTTTTCTTTCTTTTACCAACTTCTTGCCTTTAATGGGGCATGCTTACATACAAATTACAATTACTTTTGATATTTTCTAAAGTTAAGATAGTATGGCATACAATTGATAAAAGACAACTATCATATTATAAATTTAATTCCTGTAATCTCTGAAACGATCATTATTTATAGTAGTGAATTTTACATATTATATATTTAACTACTTTTCAGCGTTATTTTTCTGATTTAAATAACTTTTCAGCTGCTTTACTGTGTGCATGGCACGAAGTTTTCGAAACTGAATTGGCATCTCCGATTCTACAGTCTATCTACTTAGGAGGATAATATTTCAAAATCTTCTTCTCGATCTGCATAGGAACATGGAGCTAAGTCGGTCGTTTTACTCACTCGAGTTTATTCGTTGAGAGTTGCGTTCGGGCTGTGATTTTTCTCTTAATTCAAAATTCAGTGCCTTTTACCGAATGTCACCTACCTCTCTATGGGACATCAGCGTTCTTCATTTGCCCTGGGCGGAATTCTTTTTTACAGAAAAAACCGATCATCGGGCCCCTCTTGATTGCCGGAAGTTCCGACAATGATCGTCAAAGTAGACTAAGC
Source organism: Ladona fulva (assembly GCA_000376725.2). Lineage (NCBI taxonomy): Eukaryota > Metazoa > Arthropoda > Insecta > Odonata > Libellulidae > Ladona > Ladona fulva. The sequence continues at coordinate 90,049 of KZ308164.1, forward strand.
CAGAACAGAACAGCTTTTTGTAAGTTTTCCCTCCACATCGCTTTCATATAATCTTTCATGAAGCTAATGTCATATGTGATATGACTTTTGCTTTGGAAAATCGGCACCGATAAACGCAAACATCACTGATTTATTTGTTTGAAATCACTGAAATTTTGAAGATTAAAAATATTTGGCGATTGTAATATTTTATTACGTAGCAAAAGTATAACTTCTTAGAATTAGCGGAAATTAAGGATTTGAGTCCACCGTTTTCATTTCTACTCTCGAATGTAGAGTCATTTATTCACTCGTAACATTCCTGCTCACCGAAAGACCTGGCAAGCTACCGAACTACTCATCTGGCCCTGTAAGCTTCATTCCCTCTCTAGAGCTTTTATCGCTTTTGTTATCAGTGGAGAGATTGCGGTTCAGACTGGTCTCAGGGATGCTGAACAGACAACGAGTTGATACTTTCATATAATTAATAACTTTAGTTTCGGATAAATTCGCCGAAATTATTATTTTAAATTTTCAATTGATTAAATACTTCTTCTTCCCTCCCTATGATTAACTCGTGAAATCTGGGACAGGCTTCTGTCTATTATTTCCTGAAAAATCAGCATTTGTGTCGCATTAAAAATGAACGTTTATTGGATTCATGAAAGGATTTTTAAAGATTTTATCTCGTAAAAAAAACAATTTACTAATATACCTGATTACAACTTCCAATTGATTATAATAAGTAATGGTTTTCCTCTGACGAGTTTCCTTAGGTAGACATATGTTAAAATAGGCTTTGTTCAATAAATTTGGCAGTAATATTTTGCAGTAATTTTCCCGTCATACACCCCATAGTTTATTGAAATCAGCTGAATTGCATGAAAAAGGTGGTATGATCTTTATATGGTATTGTTTACTGAGTCTGTTGGAAACTCAATTCAGTTTAGTCGAAAAACTTGTGCTCGTGAAGTGATCTTCATGTAACCATTCAAAGACTACTGTTTTATTAATTATATGTCTAATCTGAGTAGAGATAGAATCTATTTTCTCAATAAAAGTTCCAATAGGTTATCTAGTGTAAGACGATCACCTTCGTACTTTTCTCCTGTCAATATCCAGTTTACCTCATTTGAATTGTTCTTGTAGAGTGGCTTTCGACCACTCGCAGCTTACCTTTAATGCTATCTGTTACCCACTCAAATTAATTTCTCAACTATCTCCTCAGGTCTGCTTGCAATAGACATTTTCCCAAATTACTTGGAAATCGATCGAGCATCGAGAATCTGAAGTGTTGAAATCATAGCTATTTAATAAGTGTTTCAGAGGCATACATTTATTTCGCTTTAATAAATAAATATATTGCTAACAAGGAAAAACGGGTAAGGGTGACATTGCGCAAGATGGTGTGCACTTTCTGTCGCTTTATATAACTCTTGCTTCATTACCCTATCCATCGTATTAATCTTTTCAAATCGCCTTCCGATACGTTTTGTTCATGGGAATTCCTGAACGAATTCTTTCCCAGATTCTTATTCCGTTATTCCACCTACGGACACAAAAAGTGTTTCAAGAGTACAACTCCCGTGGGTGAGTTTTGTTAAAAGTTGAGCAAAATAAAGTAAACGAGGACGAAAGTGAGGGGAATGCGTACAATAGGTCGGCAGTATTAAATGTTGGGCGCGCTGTAAGAAAGCTATCGACCCGTTAAGAGATCCAAGGATCACAAAAGGGAAATGTGCCAGGTCTTACAAATCGCTTGATTCTTCTTGTACGACGGTTGGGGAAACGGTCCGGGTTTGAGTGGGAGGGAGAAAGAAAAAAAGGGAAGTGTGTGTGCAGAAAAAACGGAGGAAGGAGTGGATAGAAGGGATGCGAGCCGGATGAGGCAGTTAGGAGGAGCAAGGTAGGTGAGTGGAATGGAAAAGAAGGCACACATACGACTCCGGGTTAGAAAAGGAGATGAAGTGAGCCTATAAAACTAGAAAGATTAAGATATTGCGGTAAGGAAGCTTCGGTAGTGGGACAATAAGTCCGGACGGGTATCCTGGTATTGCTGGAAATGTTTTAGTAGTTAATGTCATAGCTTATCTACCGTTGTTCCGCGGCACATTATGGTGCCGTAAAATCTTTGTGTCGCGTAATTTTCAAATTTAGAATTTTGCATATGCATTTTTTTCAAAGATGAATTTTATTTCATGAGACATTTTCGTAGTTACTTTCAGTTAGCAATATATATGCTGATGACTTGAAAATATATCTCTCTCTAAAATCCCTGGACGGATGTTTAGAAATTCAGAACAGTATGGACAAATTCTATGTGTGGTGTAATGATAATGGAATGAGCTTGAATTTTAGTAAATGTTTATGTATGACCTATTTTCGTTGTAAGGCTCCTATTTTATTTGAATATAAAATCAATAACATGTCTCTTGGCAGGACAGAGATAATAAAAGATTTAGGAATCATACTTACTCCAGCCTTAAGTTTTGATAACCATATTGATATGATTGTTAATAAATCTCTTAAAACTTTAGGTTTTATTTCAAGATTTACCAAAGACTTTAGTGATATTTCAGTATTTAGGATTTTATTTGTTACCTTGGTTCTACCTATTGTTGAATATGGATCTGTTATTTGGAGCCCAACATATCAGTGTCATATAAGTAGACTTGAAAAATGTCTGAAAAAATTTGTAAGAATTTGTGCCTACAGATGTGGTATTGACGTGTCGTTGACAACATATAATGAACTTTATGAGGCTTTGGACTTATGTACATTGTCTGGCAGACGATGTCAAGCTGACATTGTATTCCTGTACAAATTGTTGAACAATATTATATCTTCTTCTCAATTGCTTCAGCTAATAGCTTTTCATATTCCTAAGGCTAACACTCGCAATAGAGATACCTTTCATAGGGATTTTTACAGGACTAATTATATGTTCAATAGTCCATTGGCTAGAATGGTTAGGGAGGCAAACTCACTCCCTTTTGATATGGATTTTTTTAATATGAGTTTATCTATGTTTAAGAATTCTTTAAAGACCTATATTTCATAATTTTCATGATGTTCATGGTTTATTATTTTATATTGGTATGTTCACCATTTACATGGTTGCTTTGCATCTATTATTTTATTTTATTATCTATTATTATTATTGTAGTAATTGGGTCACTGCCCGTGTTTGTACGGAATGTACATTCATTCATGTGCAATAAATAAAATATCGGAATATCGCATTCACATCGGTATTTTCTTCTTGATTTTGAATTAGTCTGAAACGTTTGATTTAGGGTTGCCAAGTTGCAGTTAGTATTTAGTAAATCAGAGTTCATGCGCAAATCTGCCCTGCAAGATGAAAATTTAGGAAATGTTTTTTATGCCCTTATCATAAATATGGTATATCTACATCTTCATAAGTACCCTGCAAGCCGCCTTTTGTTCGCGGAAAAAATGAATTTTGAATTTGCTAGCTATTTGACACAGTACTATATGCAGATATTTGAAACAGTATGTATGGCAAAATTTAGTCTCGATCTGTAACGTTTCTCAAACCTCTATTTTTTTAAACTTTCATGGTTTGATAAAGGCATACAGCACAACGTAAAACGATACTTTCCAATCTATTATATCAGCCATTCCAACTCCATAGCATAAAATGAAATTAAACAAAAATTTGGGTTACACTCGTATTACTAACATGTCACAACTTAAACGTCAAAATTGAGAAATACGCCGATTTCTGCTATAATTCACAAACACGTTCTCATTCCTTTGGAAGATCCCATGAGAGAGATTTCAGTATTTCTATTTGAGCTAAAAGGCTAAAATCGTATTGTTCCCTAACTTTAGACAAGACTTTTAAAATAAAATTTTCTTTCCTTTGATTAACGCGGATGTGGTTATGATTTACACAACACATAATATTGAATTATTAAAAATCCTTCTTTTTAGTGTTACTCGTCTGGGTGTTGCTAAAAAGCCTTATAATTTAATCTTTCTTTCGCTTCAAATTTATCAAGCACAAAATCTGTGTTTTCATCGGAAGCAAGATTCGTTATTCTAATTCTATGTATTTTATTACCTTTAATTCCTCCTCTTTTAAATGGTAATGCTATTTAAGCCGGTGAATTTAGACTTGGTGAAAGCTAATGACTTTTAGATAACAGTTGAAGTGGTTGAAGTCTGTTGTCCTTTAGTAAGGATTAAAATGGCTTAATCATATTTTTATCAAAATATTCATCATCATGAATGAAAAATTATATTCTTAATTCAAAAATTAATCTTCTCTACTTAAAAGTTCTCAACAGTGAAGACGCCCAACTCTTAAATTATTTCTGGATAGAAATCACTTTCTTAAAGAACGGCTTATTCTATTCTTGGAATTTACCAAGAACTAAATACTTAGATAATTTATGGAATTTAAGCTAGTAGCTTAACCAAACATTTATTTCAGTTGTTTCTTGACGTGAAAAAAACAATAATATAATTGCACGTATGTCCTTTAGACTAGCTAGCAAATGAGTGGGAGGGAGAAAGAAAAAAAGGGAAGTGTGTGTGCAGAAAAAACGGAGGAAGGAGTGGATAGAAGGGATGCGAGCCGGATGAGGCAGTTAGGAGGAGCAAGGTAGGTGAGTGGAATGGAAAAGAAGGCACACATACGACTCCGGGTTAGAAAAGGAGATGAAGTGAGCCTATAAAACTAGAAAGATTAAGATATTGCGGTAAGGAAGCTTCGGTAGTGGGACAATAAGTCCGGACGGGTATCCTGGTATTGCTGGAAATGTTTTAGTAGTTAATGTCATAGNCGTACCAGCGCTGATGAGTATAATTGAAATTGACACCTGAGTTCTACAAGCGCTTCACATCTCAGTGACTATAATCACTGACTCCTCAGACAATTTTCTGTTCCTCCATTACTGCGCAGTTTAATCGCTCATTTTGTTGTCCAATCGCCCCCTGTTGCCAGGGGGAACTGCAGCACGGGATTCTGCAGTGCTTCCTTGTGTCCATTTATGAGCGCTGAGTCGTCCAAGAGATGGATCAGACGAAACATTAACACTTTGAATGAACGCAGCCTGTTACCATTAGCGAAAGGAATCACGTTTCTGCAATACTAATTCGAAGCAGCGACTAACAATCCTCGTCCGTGAGCATTGCTACTCTACACAGGTCCGCCATTACTAGTTAGAAATATCGAGAAAGGCCATAGGCGAGGCGTGGCTTTGAGGCAGATTTCCTGATTGATTGACAGCCCCTTTTTTTACTCCGTGCAAAGCGTTGGTAATGAGGAAATTCTAGGAACGAAGACGCTCAGCGAGGAGAAACGGGAGCAGGAAATAGAACGCGCGGAAATGATGCAAATGGTTAGTTTATGCAAGGCATTTTCCCTCTCGAATTGAAGTGGCACTTTCCTAATTTCGTCATTCCGCGTTCACAATAGCAAATATGCAATTTGGCTTTGCTGCAAATGGATGTTCCATTGAATTAGATGGTAAAATTTGCGAAACTGCGAGAGATGTGGTTTGTTTGATTCTACGTATTGGCGACTTCATTCATGCATTCTTCATTAACAGGCAGTTATAAATAACCTATTTGTTTGAGCAGGTTCAGTCTGTTCCTCAATTTCATAGTTTTCTTCGTCATTACGTAGAAGCCTTTGTCTATGATTCATTCAGTCAGTTACTATTGGTTGAAAAAGTTGATTCTTATTTACTTCAAGAAATTTAATATGATTGGAAGAAGTTCATACGTTTGATTACCTCAATTCAAACAGTGATAGTTTAAACTTAAGTGATTGGTGGGTAACTTTGTGGCATTCCATGACATTGTGTAAAGTGGTTCCTTTCTTCTTAATTTGTCAGCGATAGTTTAATAAATTGTAACGATTCGGTTTAATTCAGTATGACTTCAGTTAAACTCACTGTAAATTATTAATTTTTTTTGATTGAAATAATGAGAAGCTGGTATTTCCTCGAAAATTCAACATTCAGATTCAGAAAATTCAGCAAAGAAAGTATTTTATACACAAGTAGTCCACAAGGGACGTTCGCCGAGATTAGGTGCAAGCTGAAAAAAAATTATATAGCTTGCTGTTACATTATGCATGTCAAAGATCGTTGTACAGTGTTGGTTAACAGGCTATAATGTCCCCAAGTACTGTTTATCTTGCATGGAAACGCTTAGATAAATTTTTGTATCATGATCATTCCCAGGTATTAAAGTTAGCACATGAGCACGCAATGAGTTATATTTGTTCATAAATCAGTGATAGCAGTCCTTTAAATTCCAGTGTATATAAATTAAAGTTTCCACAATGAAGGTGTATGAAGTGCAAACTGACGTATCATTACATGTGATGAACAAAACTATCTCAAAGATTGTAGCCATTAAATACACTATTCTTACGATTTCTTCCAAGAGGCTCTAGTGAGGCGATGACCTTGACTGGTATCTGTCTAGGAGCGGCAGTTTGCTTTTCTGCGCAAATCCACGATATAAAGAAGTTATGCGAGTCGTATGTTTTGGGTTAAAATTCTATTCATCAGTTACGCTTTTTTGTTTGCAATGGAAAGGCCCAAAGTGTTCTTGTATTATTTACTCTAAAGGTATATAATGTTATTTTCATTTGATTTCCAAGCGGCTTTTCTTCAAAGGAAATATATGTTTGAAGAATTTATATTATCTTGTAAAGGTTAAGTGTTTCTCAACGGAAGAAGTACTTCTCAGCTAGCATTGGTCGATCCTTGAAAGGTAGTGGGTCTCTTAAGAGGTTATTAGATCCTCGAAGGAAAAGTGTAACTTAAATGTGATGTGATATTTCTTTTTTTTTTAATTTGAGGCCTTTATCAATTATCTGTGGAGATTTTAGTTTTAAATGAATAATTCTCCTATATCCAGATTTGATAGTCAAACAGTATTATTTCATTCCTCTACCCGGAGCACGTATAATTAGTCATTGATCTCATGATTTAAAAAAGAATTTCTCTACCTATAATTGTCTTTTCCTATCTTCGTAAACGATGTAAGAAAAAGAATGTTGGAACACGGCTGTTAACGAATTTAAGGTTTAAAAACACTCCGTAAGCCGTCTTTCGGCAAGCGGAACTTGCGCTAAGAGTCAAACGGGAAGCTCCGAATTACCGATTTCTGGAAAGTCCCAACGATCATTTCAGTGACGAAGCCTCCATCTTCAGGGGGTCATTGGATCACTTACTGAAATGATCATGGCTGAAATGATCATTGCGACTTCCCAGAAATCGGTAATCCGGTGCTTCCCGTTTGTCTCTTAGCGCGAGTTCCGCTTGCCGAAATACGGCTTAGAGCGTTTTTAAACCTATAATTCGTAAACGGTGCAGCGTCTATATTCACCTATCTTACATCATGACATATATCTTAAAAAAGTTTATGTATTGTTTACATCGAGCAACTTCATATATAGCAATAGCGTGGCTAATGCTCCTACCTTATTGAACTGGCGGCGAGGCTACGGTGAGTTTTAAATGAGTGTATTTTTGCTATGATTCAATAGCTCAAAAGTTGTACTATTTTTAAAAGTGCTTCGGAAGTTAAGGTCATTTCGCACATATGGGCACTCACCGGGAACCAAACCCGATACCGCTTCACCGAAAGTGAACGCTCTAGCAAATTGGCTAACCAATAGCCCTTACCATGTAAGCGTAACCCGTTTCCTAGCATTGAGCTTTATAAATTTGGAATTTTGAAATTCACTACGTGAATACGGTTTTTCGAAACGGTGAGTTCTTCAATTTTGTTGCGTTCATTGTGTTTATTCTTTTGTTTAAATTATTGGTTTCATCCATTTTGGCGATACTGCGTTACGTGACACAGTCTTATGATTTTTCAGTTCTATTTCTTCTAAATGTAGATAAGCATCGACATATTTGTTTGATATATTCCACTCTTGTCGTTAATTCATTCTATAAATTCGAAGTTAAGTTACCACTTTAAGTTTCACTTTTTGATTTTTGGGCTATGGTATTTTGATAATTTTCTTGTAAATTATGGTATGGGCTGTATCTGCGTCTCTTTCCCATAATTACCGATATGACTCTCTTCGAATCGACATGAGATTTTTATAATGCCGCTTACAGATTCTTACAGCTGCAAGAACGCTGGGCAAGCTGATGGAACACAGCGTGCCGGTCCTGAGAGCTTTAATTATGAATTTCGTGTTAATTTAGCATTGTTTATTTATTCGAGTAAGAATCAAAAACGTAGGATTAGGTCAAATATTATACATGAATATGTCGTGAAATATCAAGCAACCCTTGACCATCAGGTCCTCAAGAGTACATTGGGATGGACTTCATGGATTACCATACAAATGTTTTATTTTTTGTAGTTCCCCACAGTCGCGAAATAACCCAATTTGTTCAATTTATCTTGCCGCACTCCTTCGTTGGGTCTTCACAAAATAAATTGTAATCATTTGGATATTTTTACTGGTATTTAAAAACATCGCTACCCAGAGCAACTACATTTCGGTAACTTGCGATATCGTTGTATGTGCGTGTGATCCTGACGGTACGCGGAAAAAGTAAGAGGGGGAGCAGGAAGATGGGTCATAGGTAAGGGGGGCCCCTTTTGGGTAGAAAGGAGGTGTTGATGTGTGACACGCAGTTGAATCGAAGCCTTTTTGGAAAGGTTTGAGGAGACAGGAGACAGCCTTGGGAATGGCCGTGTGAAATGTTAGTCCATCCCGTCCCTGTTATACTGCGGAGATCGCGTCGTGAATACCGATATATTTATATTTTCTTAAATACGTGGCTGACCTCGATTGAGAAGTCCGTCTAGCGAAGGTGGTATTTTTTTATCGCTAATTCCGCCTCACTTCTCTTTCTCTCCAATCGTCTTTCTTAATGTCCCTCACTCCCTCTCAGAGTCCCTCACCCCCCCCCCCCCTAATCCCACCCTTCGACAATGAGAGTCAGTGGGTGAAGTCTTTAAGTGGAGGAAATTGTCATTCCACGCGTTCGCAGCCCTTATCACCGGTCAGATTACGAGTCCTCGCCTTAAAATTTTATGAAACATTAAGTTAAAAACCCACTCGACAAGATTTTGTGGCGTAATTTCCCCGGATGGAGGCGCGATAAAGTATTTTGTCCAGAGAAAAGCTCTCTCTAAATAAGAGTGGGAGAAGTTTTCCTGTAACGGGAAGAAATTTTTACCGCGTTCGGGGACAATATCGGGGTAATTGAAGGAATAAATATCGCTGGATTGAGAGGTGGAAAATGTTCTTACGTTCCGTTTACTCTCTTCGCTGGGGTTACGCGTCGAGTTTTATGCGTTTCTCATTTGGATGCGTGCCATGATTCCAGTCATTCCTCGCTGAGGTTAACGTTTGTAACTTTTCTCCTCGTGTGTGACAGGTATCCTTTGCGATTTTGTAAGGTCAGATGGAGTATTACAATCCAGTATGCAGGGTATGTCTCTTTGTTTATGCATGTATCGTATATTGCAATTTCATTCCCTCTTACCTTTTATTTTCGTGCCATTTGTCTAGAAATAGTTTCATTGATTTTTAAATGTATTTTTAGCTGATCGTTCTCTATGCTTTATAGCGAATCCCCACATTCCCCGGCAGTTAATAAATGAAGATGAAAGATAAACTTGTGTTTCATCGTTATACATCTATAGCTTATTAGAAAGTGAGTATTCATTGGTCCGATTAGACCAAAGATATCGCACCATTGCTGTGGTGTGAATAGACACAATAGAGATATTAAAACATTAAGAATTAATCCGCTAGATTTTTCCCGAATTTTAGTCGAAAAATTTAGATAGCAGAGAGAAATTCATTCGTATATTTTTTATAAGCAATGGTAATTTTGAGTCGTCTGAATGGTTAGCACTAAAGGAGTTCAGCAACAGAGAAAAGTGATATTGTAAAAAAAGATGGAACCCAAGGAAAAATCGAACTACGCTAGGCTACATGGAAAAAGAAATGGAAAAACCTGGATTTTAAGGAGCCAAAAAATGTAAGGCAGAGATTTCTGGTTAGAATGTGAGAATCAAAATATAGACATTAAAATTATTTTTAAAACAAATTATTTTCGAAGTAGGAAATATGATCGTTTTGATATGTTGTACATGTAACGAAGATAATAGAATATTTTCATACATTGATGAAAACGTTGTTTTATTAGGTGGTTTTTTATAAAAAACGAAAATGAATTTAAGTTTTTGCATAGAAATGATCTCATTGATCAAGGTGGTCTCCTGATTTAGGTGGAGAATTGAATTTATAGCCGAAATATTTTTCATGTGAATCCACAAATTAATCACTCAAAACAGCGCTATTTTTCAATCCTATATATAGCTCGAATGCTTTTTTCGGAGCCTTAGAACTTAAGATGTATGGAAAATTGATGGTAGGATTGAATCATCTTATGTTTCTGAAGAATTCGACTTAGTCATCTTTTAACCAGGACTCAAACTTGACAACTTTCTCCCATTGAGGCCGGTCGTTGAATTTAATATGCTTTCCAACGTTTCATATGTTACTGGGGGACATAAAACGTTTCAATATTCCAGAATAGTCGTAAAACCGCATTTTTATAAAATTGAAATAAAACCAGTTTCAATATAAATTAAGTGTGAAAATTGAGAGATATTCTGAAAAGCTATGGATTTCGAAAGAGAATACCTACTCAAAAATCCGGGTTTCGAAGTTTAAAACTTCGAGGTTTCACTCCCTTTCCTCTTACGTCACTATTTCTGTAGTGGTGACTAGATCATTGGTAGAATATGAATTCTTTAGAGAAACCAGGGAAGAATAGAGAGAAATTTAGCACGAGAAGGAAAAAGAAACAAAAGCATAACGACCAGTAATGTGTGACGTAAAATACAACTTTACATGCTCGATTACCAGCTGAGGTCATTAATGCTAATTATTCTCCTTTTGATACAAGCTGTAACAGACTGGAGAACTACTTTATATGACTATGCTTAAAAATACTCTTGGAAGTTTTCGGAAGATTTAGATTTCGTGAAATCGATTTTTTTAATACGATTATAATAACTCTTATGAATTATCAGCCTTTGCGTTCTATTTCGTTGGAGAATACCAGCTGCTCAGGCTTTTTACATATTTTGCTGAGAATAATCATTTGAAATTTCTCTTTTAGTCAATTGTGATTCGAATTGATATATCATTTAAGACCAAATTTAGATCTGGAGTAAATATTATTCTGACTCCAATCGATATTATTTTCTAGTGAAATCGAAGAATTATTGATTTATTTTCCGCTGTTATACCTTCCTGATTGAAACTGCTCTTTTATCTCAGCTTTCCCATTACCTTAAAAAATGTAACGAGTTTACTTTTAGCTTTAGTGTTGGCTGAAATCTTTACGGTCACTTCTGACAATCCCTGAATTTATTGTTTTACTGGTCGAAAGCTACAATGCAGAAATTGCGTTAAAATTGATGATTTTCCGGAGAAAAACTTCTGTTTATTAATTTATTTTTTCTTCGTTAAGTTCTGCGGTAAAATAGGTAAGACTTGCATGTCCATAATTACATACCATTCCCTTCTGTGAATAGACAATTGAACGAGTTGACAATTGACTAGGATTATAAAGATAGAATTTTCTCCTCTTATCTTAGTGCATTTCTCTAGCTATATTATATTTATTTTCCCATGGATTAACAGCCACTCATACGTTTAACTCGCACAGTAAGTTTCTCGTAGTTTGAATGAGTAATACGACGTTAAAATGAGTTTAAGTCCAATTTCAACATCTGCCGTCACAGCTGACGATTCAGATACGCTTTTATTTCATGCAATAACGTCTCTTGTAATACTCTTAAAAAGAGGGAATGTAGGGTAGATTTTATGTAGCTTTACTCCGCGACTTGTGGTGGACAAATGTTTAAAGAAATCACTCCTCGGTCCAGCGAGAAGGTTGAGGATATTTAAAGACTAACATTTTTATTGAAATGCGTTTTCGCTGCTTTCGAGGAAGAAAGTGAATTTGTAGAATAAAAAGTAGGAAAGTGATTGTTATCGGTCGAAATAACTCGAGCTGAGATGGAAAAGGACTGCGCGAGTAACGTTCAAGAGCAACACATTTTCAGCTTCAATGAGGCGTCGTAATGGAGGCAAAATAAAGAACGAGTCACGTTCCTTATTCCGCGATAGAGGCGTGGTATGTTGGGGACAGTCGCAGGGCTATTAAGAAGAAATAAAGAAGTTGGCATGTGGGAAATCAGATTTGAAAAAAGGCATCGGTTCTTTAGCGAAGACTTTATGTTGTTGATAACATGCGAAGATAGGCAATTTTCTTTTGAAGAATCTTATTCGGAGATTCCCAAGAAAGTAAGGTCGACAACTTTCCAGTAAGATTTGGCAGTTTGGTGTGCCACTCACTTATCTGTATTCTCACATTCTTGCAACTTTAATTTGTTCGCACTTAATGTGGGTCTATTTTACTTCTCAAAACGATCAGTCACAGTGTTATGTAAGGTTTATATATACAATATTATAATTTACGCTTAACAATACATCATCCAATAGATTGTGCAATAAGTAAGTCTTCTTGGATGAATTTTAGCCTCAGAAGACTGCTCTTACAATTTACTCATGTATTTCAATGAATTAGAAGGCGGGACTACAGTATTGGTAGGTCAGTACGCTACTCTAATATTTATCTAGTAATTAATTATTACTACATGTTATAATGAACTTAATGCATTAAAAAAGTCTTGTTTACGTTTTCTATATGCCTTTTTTGCGTTTTGTATAGGCGAATTTTACGATAAAACATCAAAGAAGTGTTCGAAGAAGTAAGGGATTTAAGTAAGATATATTTTTTATGTAATGCATTGCTTATAAAGTTACAATTTTATGTTACTTTGGCATTTTGGCTAATTCCCAAACATTTTTCAAACTGTGACTAAGTGAATCACTGTACCTCTTGTAACGCCAACTGTTTTGTATGAATCATCCGGAGGTAAAATTTTTGGATTCATCTCTTGTACGAGTGAGTGCTATATAATTCAAACCATCTGCACTTTCTGCTGCCGTAGTAGTGAATATCAAAAGATTGTCGTTTGTCACTATTTATTTTACAAATTCAAGCTGAATTTCTGGTTGATTTAGACTACACTGTCTGAAGATTCCACTGGTGGAGGAGAATGGGTTGTTTATCGCAGTTCTCACAATCAACGCCATCGTTTACTGGGCTGAGAAATTCAACATAGTAGCAATTAATTTTTGGAATTCAATATATCATATGGAACTCTAAGTGCATGATTGATTCTTTGAAGGTTTATATCCTAATTTTTTCAGCTATTGAACTCGCGTCAATGCATTTTGATGCCTAAGTCATGGAGAGATATTTCAATGCTGCTCGCTTGGAAGTTGCGACTGTTTCTAGCGGTTCACTTCGTTTTCTTTTTTTTAAGAGATTTAGTTGCTACTTCTGTATTTTCAGTTTTTTTTCACAATCTTTTTTCTTTTTCTGCAACGCATGCATATTTTTAACCTAGGAGCTATCCTAGGCAACCTAAGGCTTTCAGTTTTTATTTGTAAAAATCTTATTGTATACACTTGTTGTTGAAAGCGATAAATATCTACATCTATCTATATCTATAATACACGAAATTTAAAGAAAAAGGATTCTAAATTTCTATTATTCACATCGGATTTGTCCTAGGCAACCTAAGGCTTTCAGTTTTTATTTGTAAAAATCTTATTGTATACACTTGTTGTTGAAAGCGATAAATATCTACATCTATCTATAATACACGAAATTTAAAGAAAAAGGATTCTAAATTTCTATTATTCACATCGGATTTGTGCCAAACGAAAGTTTGCCATCTAACGTAACACCCTGACTCCGCAGCTTAAACGTCGCCTCAACACTCTTTAGCCGCAGAATTTCGCGGATATTTTCCGCCGAGATCTTTCATTCATTCGCGCGAATTACCAGCAATTTGCGCCTCGGGAACCTCGCATAGTTCATTCGTCAGCAACCCTGCCTCAGATATATATGCTCAAAGGCGGTTTCCAATGAATACAAACCCGCTCCTGTTCGCATGGAAGCCATTTCGGCACAGGGACCAATCAGATGGAGGCGTTACACCCGCTTTAGGATCCGTGCCAAAATCAAACAATGGCGAAGATTCGCGAAAGTTCGTGTCCAAACATGATTTAAGCGCGTTCTTCCTTTATTTACGCCTCCGGACGCTGGCAACGGCGGAATAAGCGGAAAGATGCCCGTCTCTCGACGCCTCGCTAATCCCATGGCTCAAATCCCGAAAATCCTTTTCGAGTCAGGTTAAGCGATGACCGGTCGAATTTCTTGACCGGGGTCCGATCATTTCAATTGTGATGCATATTCTCTTACCCTTTTCACACCGTTATCCCTCGGCGTAAGGGTCGGACACCCGCGCGCGTGTGTGTGTATCTACTCCCACAGTTAGTCCACATACAACAAACCGTCTCTCTTGACCCCTATAATCCCTGCCATTGTAGGGCTTCACTTCATGTGACCGAATGACCAGGGCTACCCCCGCCGTCGCCACCTGCATACGGCTGTGTATGTTAGCTGACCGCTGGAATAGCCGATTCCGAAATAGGTATCGATCTTGACCGGTTTCTCGAGGCGTGTGAAATCGTCCCTGCGGTTATAGAGGACAGGCAGATTTGTGTGGAGGGGGCGCTGGTTGCGCGAAAACGAAATTCGGGGATCAGGATTGTCGGGAGGCGACGGTGCGGTAAATACGCGTTTCCTCTCTGATTTCATGCTAGCCATCGCCTAAGGGGCTTGGGGTTTTTTTAACCGAATATCGATCTCGAGCTGTAATGTGTTTAAAAGGTGGTGTTCATTAAGAGACATCCGAGGGTTTTTATTTCTCCATTCATGAAGACTTTTTCGGTCATCCAACAGCACTCGGTGCACTCAAGTGAGGCGGAATAAATCTGATTGTGATCCGTGCATTTCAAATGAGAGGTTTGACCGCCCTTATACAAATAAGTAATTTTTGATGTTGTGGGATGTTCGGTTTAGGTTACTGTGTCCTTAAATTTGGCATGAGAGGTGACTTAGACATCTTTTGCGAGAGCAGGCAGGAATTCATGGTTCTCGAGAAATCCAAAGCAAATTAGAGAAGAGTGTATTGAAAATTGTGGAAGCTTCCGATATACGTAGAATAATACAACAACGTAAAGAGTCAATGTTATTCTATGATATTCTAAAATTTCCAATTCTAGTTTTATGGATATAAATTCACGATATGGATTTCACTATAATATATATGGATTCGCGATATTTTATGGATATAGACGTAGATTAACTTATCCTGATGAATCGCCAAATGAAAACTTTATCCATCACGCGGGCCAGCTAAAACTCTTTCAATTATGCAACACTAAATTCAATATGCGAAGGCGTTACTTCTTGGAAGGCCATAATAAGGGAATGTACGAGAAATTTCTTTTCTATTAGACAATAATAACTTAGTACACTTAAATATACATGTAGAAAGATTAATGAGCAAGCACGCCGTAGGTATAATATAGTCAAATAGTAACACTAGTGTGCTACTTTAGGAGGGATTCGATAAGTTATACCTTTCTATCCTCAAATATAAGATTTTGAGCTCGAACTAAATTCTCCAAACTCTGGGAAGGTTGGCGGGTCAGTTTATTTTATTGGCGGATTATTTTTTTTCAACGATGTTTGTAATGTTAGATCTGAGAGGAGGAGTTTTGCAGTAGGATGAATAATAATATTTCATTGACAATTTTTCCGTATTCATTACGTTGTGGGGCGTAAGTCTTGCCCTTAGCTATCGAATGATCGATATTTACCTTCAAGTATCACTGTTATATATGTATTGTCACGTTTAGCTTCTTAATGATGATTAATCCGCAAATTATTCCAGTTTTTCTCTCTTATATTTTGAATTGATCGACTGCAAATCGTCTACCAATGGATTGAAAATTTACTACTGATCAACTTTGAACTATTTTGACGCATTCAATTCCCAGTGGGAGATAATGCGAAACACTCCATGTGTTTCCAAATCCGAAGATAAAATATTAAACACTACTGCATAGCAAATTAACTCATTCTTTTGTTTAAAAGTGTAACATATTCATTTTGTTTTAGACATTTGGGAATATTTTGCTCACGCAACAGTGCCAAAAAAAACGCCCTCAGCAGAATCCTTATACGTTAACTCCGTTTGAAGAAGTACAAATAGTTATTTGAATTATTGTGGTAAGCCAAAGAATTCGTCATAAAATTAGTCGTTTGCCTTAGCGTTACTGTACTCTATTCGAACTTCGTTTCTTTCGAAACTCGTAGCACTCTACCTGGATATAAACTATTGCCTCGTTTTCTTTGTATTGATGAATTCATTGACACTTGGGAAGAAAGACTTCAGAAAATGCGTCGGTGTTGATGAATGATTCCTAAGAATTCCTGCAATCAGGAATACATGTGTGTCATTGCTTTGGACAGTAATTCACCCGCCCGAGAGGAATTCGAGGAACTCGGCAATTAATGGTAAAGAAAAAGGTGTCCATATCGCAGCCACGCCTCTCCCCACGAAATAAAATAAGCTCCGGGAAACCTTTGCGTAGGTTAAACACATAACAACCCGAGGCTTTCACTTCTTCCACACACAAACGGGATGCTAAAACGCCCGGGCGAAAACCCGCTTTCATTCCATTTAAAATAAATAAGAAGTCTTTATCGGTTGCGGGGGTAACAAAGCCAGGACGCAGGTCCGTCCGTACACCTGTGTCCCTTTTTTAAAAACTCTTTTTTTACTCGTTTAATTCCCGACCGCGACACCTCTCATTCTCGGGGATATCCTACGGAAAAAAACACTTCCTCCCACGAAACCCTCCAGAAAAAGGATCGCGATATAATGGTGGCCCTCATCTTCCAGCCATACCCTCACGACCTCTCTTATTTAACCTTTCTTTCCACTTCGGAAAAAGAGGAAAAATATTGGCTCCAAGTACTGGGTAAAAGGGTTTCCTTTTCCTTCCCTCGTATATCTCTATTTTTAGCGGATCGCCGTGCCACCGAGCGCTGTTTGTGTTTACGAGTGCGCGTCCCATCTCGTTATTCACTTTTGACGCCGGAACAATAGATCGATTCGGACGATGCTCTTCTTTCGCTTTCCTCTCGCCATCATCCTTCAGGATGGGTAGTCTTTAACCTCCTTCTCACTTCCAACTTCCTTCCCGCCCACTTTTCCCCCGCTTCAAACGCGTACGAGAGAATAGAACGGTCCCCTCATCTCTATCGAGCCTTAAAAGAAGAGAGAGATCCGCTGAATGTTTCCTACCAAATAAGATCCCCCCGGTCTTAAAAGGAAATACCATTAATTACGATATCCATCAACGCGTACCGTTTTTGGTGGGGAAAATACACCCCGAGACCGAGGAAGGAAGGAAAAAAGGCAGCGCAAACAAAACACTCTCGCCGCGCGCGTTCTCCTCCGCTGACGGATGGGTTTCGCCGTAGAGCCAGCTCGTAGCGATCTGCCTCACTCCCATCCCCTGGCATTACAGGGGACACACATCCCGTACACCATGCCCTTGCTTCTGCCTGTGCTTCATTTAACAATCTCCTAAATGCCTTCAGCCTCCCTAGACTGCTCACAACCCCTTCAACACACATACAAGCCCGCGATCTTTCTCACACACGAAACTCACCCCATCTCACCTTCCCTTTACTAACAGAAGGGAAAAAACCTTATTCCTAACAGCTTCCCAATGTAAGCAAGCCCACGACTTGTTTGCCTACACTTTTTTAGCTGGCTAACCATTCCTCCCAGATTCTCAGTTCTGTCACGTGTTGGGCTTAATTATTTTCGTCTGGAAATGAGCATCTCGTTGTGTTGGTGCTGTTGGTTTGTTAGATTTTTAGAAGAGTTGTGGGATGCGTGGGAGTATATTGCTAATACATTATACATCTGCGCGGGGCATGGGCAGTATCAAGCTATTGTGATGTTTAGTTTTCTTCATAATCACTAGCGTTACGTTCGTAAAATATAAGGCGTCATTTCCTAAAAATATTGGCAGCAGGTGTTTAAATATTTAATTATCTTTGTACCTTAACTTTATAGAATAAGGAAAGTTTTTGTGTAAATCATTTTGAAAAATCAAAACGGAACTCTTAAGCCCAAGGAAAAATGGACATGTTCTGGTTCGATTACTTAACTGGTTAAAGCATCTGTTCGGAAAGTGGAAAATTCTGCGATCGAGGGTCGGTCCTGTCAGACATTCTTTATATCCTTTCTTCCTAGGTGATGTGAATTGGGTTATGACTTTAAGTGTAAAGTCACCTTTAGCCTCTTCCTTGAGAACTTTCTATAACACTTTCTCCACGGGATTATTTTTAAATATAAACGATCGGTTTCGACTAATTAATAATCATCATCGTCGAGTTATCTAAATTATATTGAAACAATACACGCATATTTGAAAAATAAATAGTGGATTGTTTTTGAGCTGCTCCTCACCAGTGAAATTCGAGCTATGGAATGCAAAGGGTAGGGACTACAGGAAAACGGGTAAGGGTGACTTTGCGCAAGACGGTACACACCCAGGAAAAATCCCAAGGATGAATGGACTTGAAAAAAGTCTGACGGGACCGGGAACCTGTTGGGGGGTTCACGTGTGAAATGATCTTAGCTATCGAACACATTTAAAATAACTGCTTATGTTAAATATCCTCAAAATGTGTGCAATATATAGCTTTATTCCCGGTCCCGTCAGACTTTTTTCAAGTCCATTCATCCTTGGGATTTTTTCTGGGTAGAGACTTTTTTCATCGGAAGTCCACTGCCCAGCAAAAAGGACCGTTTGGCCGGGTCTCGCAATTTTTGAGCTCCTGCAATTTTGTAAGCTATATATTGCACAAATTTAGAGGATATTTAACATAAGCAGTTATTTTAAATGTGCTTCGATAGCTAAGATCATTTCACACGTGAACCCCCACCAGGAATCGAAGTCTGAACAGCTTTCACAGAAGTTAAGTGCGTTACACACACGGCTATCCGGAGGCCACATTTTTAATGTTTTTAAAGTTCCAGTTCTAACGAAATTATACTGCACTGACTGTGATTTTAAATAAAAAATTGAAATATAGATAGTATTTTGAGTTACCAGTGGTACTATATCCAGTGATACTATACTTAACGTTTATTTTTCCTTTTGAAGTACTGTATTATAACAAAGTATTTGAATTACGTAAAATTGGCTAAAATAATTAATAAGTATTTGCAGGTAATACATACTAAGATTTGTAAACTAATGTTATAAATTTTATCCATCTTCATCAATTTCATTTTTTTCCTTTTCAGGTGAGTTTGAATTCTTCCTTCTGATGAAAGCCTGAAACGTGAGTTATATTTTCCCCATTTAACTTGGCTTGAGATAGCTCAAGTTTATATACAGTACGTCTTAGGTATGCGACGAAAAGTAAGGCTTTACATGATGATTACCATGCAAGTTGCCGTTAGCTGTAGGATCCTAAAAGTCTGTGAATATACCTACGCAGACTTTCATGAAAGTATGTATGGTGTAATTCATTGAATGAAGTTTACCGAGCTTTGTCACATGGAAAGCCATTAAGTATATTATCATTTATTTACAGCGTCATGGTGAATTATTTGATTTTTTTTCAACAAGCGCTTGGTCGGTTCTATGTATAATTGTACTCTTTTTTGCTGTAAGTGTCATTTTCAGTAGTTTTCTCTTTCTTTGAGCTTTTCTGTACTTCAATTTCTTTCCTCATATACGAATAATTACTTGCAAAACTTTTGACACGCACGGTCTCTCACCCCTCGAAGACATAACACATCTGGGATACTTTTTTATATAAAAACAATACACCTGTGATTATTTCAAGAGGAAACTTGAAAAATAGCTAAGAAAACTACTGGTATATTTGCATTTATTGTTTTTGCCTCCTGGATATTAGTTATGGAGGACGAAATCATGAAATTCGAATTCAAATTCCTCATTGAGGACATTTAAACGAAACCGAAAATTACTAAGGAATGACTTGATGATTTCTAGAAGCATATATTTGTTTTGTAACTCTACATAGATAGTAGTTTTGGAGAATTATTAGGATATGTCATGTTCAATCAATCCTAACATTTAAATCTTGACTATTCAGAAACTTAATTTTATTAAGGATTAATAGTAAGTAAGCTGTTTAAGGCGATTTTTAAACTAAAAAGGTTTATCGAACTTACAGAGTAGGCTGCGATGTAGCAGAAGGCCATTGCAAACTAAAAATGCTCGTAAACTTATTACCTATTCCACAAAATGTAGAATTTTTAGTTGGTTTATGGATATATCAAGCTGTCACCCTTCTGGTTATCCTGAATTATTTTATAATCGGTTGTGCAGCATTATCACTGCCCTCAGAGGTTAGGTGTTGGAGGCTAAATTAGCCTAACAGCGCCGATGAAGCGAGTGGCGCATATAATGGTTCTGAAAAATAATTAGACAAGGTAATCGTAAGAATGGAGTATTTTCTGTCATGTTTCGATTTAAATTAACACCCTATATTAGTATAATCTTATGTTTAATTATTTTTTCAATAAACTAGAGAGGGAAGCAAACTGCTAGAGATTAATAGGCAATACAAGGAGTTTTGTAAAAAAATTCATCTTTCTTCCTACATAATAAACCGACTGTAATCCAGACATAACGTAACATAAAAAATGAGAATTTAATATTCTATTGCAATACTCCTAACATTTTTTCTCTTATGATTCCAGTCGGCCTTTTATAATTCCATAAATAAAACTTTAATAAAGTAATTTAAGTCAAATACATTTTTAAATAGAAAATCTTAACAGAACAGTAAGATAATAACAAATATTCCCATTTTCATACGCGGTGAACGTCAATGACATTTGCGAATAAAATGTAAAAGGGGAAAGGTTCCGTCAACAGCCGCCAGGTGGAGAGGGAGTCGTTATCTATCTCTCATCCTTTTTTCTTCTCGGGTCTTATTCTTCAGAGTATGTTTACAAGTTCATCCATTATTACTTCATCAATTTCAGCGTCTCTTGAGGTTTAGGAGTTATAAACGAGTCACCAAGACGTAGCACAAGAGCAAACGTACACCCCGAACAATTTTTGCTGTAAATAAGTCGATATTTTGTAGAATCTAGCGCCCTTTTATGTTATTAAAGCGATCCAAAAATCAAAGAACTCTCTGTTCACCATTTGTAAAAGTTTTCCAGGGACTTGAGTTTATAACTGATTAAATGTTTCTACAAAAATTATTAACTTTAATCGATGAATCATACCTGAAATTAATTAATGCTAGAATAATGCAATTGTGGGGCTGTATTTTTCCCAAGACAATAGCTATAACATTTTAACGGACTAAAATGAGATATTTGTAAGGTTCCAAGACATATGCCGCTCAAGCCATAAGGATTTGGGGCTCAAGAGATTACGTTCATACTTTTGGAAAATGAAAATTTCTTAACAATCACACGACCATCTGATTCCCTTTAATACTCATAGTCATTTGATGAATTCCATTTTTTAATTGCACAATATTCAAGAAAATATATTCAAAACAATCAAACGATAGGTATTTTATGTTACTTATTGTTTGTGCCTCTCGGATCGTTATCGGAAGATAATTCCAGAAAGTGATAGCGCACAGAATGAATGATTTACTTGTTTGGAAGTGCTTGATCGATCTGAAATATCACAGTAGGCAGCATTAACTTAGGAGAAATTGCTACTGGTCACGAAGGTATTGGTTAAAGGCTCAATGAGACCGTGGACAGAGATGCCAAGTTATTTTTGAAAAGGACATATCAATTCAGAAACTACTCGAATCAAATGTATAATATGGATTTTATGTGTTATATACTGAATGTTATACTATTTTAAACTTAAAAGTAGTCTTACATGTTAAGAGTAGGCAGAAGAGGGACGAATTAATAGAAAATACTACATAGGATAGGAGAATTCGTCATAAGACGGCAAAAGTCTCTCAAGCGACAAGTTTTTTCCGCAAAATCTCGCCTCAGCACGTTAACAACAAAATGGTTTCCCTCCATCATCTTTTGTCCGCCATGCAGCATACATAGGCTCCCATCTCTTGCTGCTTTATTTCTCTCTTCCGTATCCAGTTGGTTTCTGAAGTTCAACCTCCCAGATTATGGCAATCGGATTGGAAAAAGGACGCTAAATAAAGCAGAGGGCGAGATAGAAAAACAGGGAAGCACTACCCTTTCTCGGCCGCATCGTCGGAAACCGCAGGGGTAGCTCCTCTTTATACGTGTATTTTTTGTATTTTTAGAACCGCTTTGGTATGCCAACTTCGACGCTCGTACTGATTTATGTCACCTGGAGCCCTGATCTCCTGATCCGGACTATGTGCAGATCGCAATTGGCTGAGGCGGACACACGTAAAGTCGTCCCATTGGTCTGTGGGCATCCTACGGTCCCTATTTGCCGATTCAAGGTGTGCTGCCGCGGTTGTGCTCTTTTTTTCCGCATAGTCTCCGAAATGGGATGGGGAGTCGGGGGTGGAATGAGGGTATTGGAAAGGGGTTGTATGCCGAGGAAAATGTCGGTTGATAAGGAAGGAATGAGACAAAGGTCGAGGGCTCGATATTGTGGTATTGTACGCCCATTTATTATTCGCCCTCTCCGGTTATATCCCACTCGACGCCCTGTCCACCGCCTGTAGATATTTCCAGCGATAAATAATGGAAGGTGGCGATCAGATGGTATCTCGCGTAAGGGGATTTTGCGTCTCGAAGAGTTTCACGCGCACAAAGAAGTTTGTGGTTTTATAAATTGTTAAATGAGGTTAGGTGCCGGGGAGATTCGCGCCCCGATGCTAACTGATGATCAAAGGGCATTTATTCCTAAGGAGGCTTTTAATTTTCGCCGTCATTCCAATCGGATGAATGGTTTATTGTAGCGAAAGGTGTTTGCCATCGGAGATATTTTAACGTCGCTGTATTCCGCTGCTCGTATGAGAGATTCGTCAGCGTATTCTATCATCAAACTTTAAATCCAATAAGCTCGCTTCAACGTCCTGCCTATTCTAAGGTTTCATAAAATTCGAAGATACATCCGTCCGGCTTTTAATTCAAATATTTGGATCGAATTTGTTTCTCGGATGCGAAATCTAATTGCGGACATAGCGTAAAGCATTGAAATTTTTCGGCCAAAGGTATTATGTTTAAAAGAATGAATGCGGCACGCCATCCACGTCCGCGAAAGACGTCGAGCTGTCATTTGTGTGTGACGTTCGAAAAGAAACATGAAAAATTTCGTCCATTAATCATGTCCGCATCCAAACTGCTGTCATGTTCCTTCTGCCCCCTGTTTTATAATAGAGGACCAAATGTTTACGTTTGAGTATCAATGGTTATCTTATGTCTATCGTTTGATCGAAATTTGCCAAAGAAAGGCTTACCAAAATTCCATTCCTCCCATATTCCAACTATTCTATTTTTCAACCAATAGGTACTCTTTTTCTCTTGGACGATCTTTCTCGCACTAAAATTTTCTCCACTCTACCTGGATGCTTTCCATTCATCGACTTGTGTCGGGTTTGGTACTTCCCATAGACTCCGTGCATCCATGTGTCGCTGACACAAGTGTGCACAAGTTGACTCACGTTAGAAGGTGATTAGAGTTAAAGATAACCGAATTTCACATATATATAGGAATGTTTATTTAAATTGTCGAAGATCAATTATCTCTTTGATCATCGTGAGCCGATGATCTTAACAAACTACATACAACCACCCCTAATCTCAATTTTTTTCCCGTATACGTGTAATTACTTACGTTTTCGACAAGGAGTAATTTTCCTTTCGATTTTTCCAATGTTGTGCACGTATTTCGATTAGCTCACGCCTCATTATGCATGAAATCTAAATAAATGAAATCTAAATAAATGAAATTCTAATGATATATTAGTCTTAATTCATTTAGGGAATATTAGATGACTCAGTCGTTTCTCGGGTATTATATTCCGAAAGCTTCGTATGATACCAAATTAATTCATAGCATTTATTTGCCGCGAGCATCGATTCCTCCATTATCACATTGCAAGCGAAAACTTTTTCCAAAATTTTAATTTGAGTGTCCTTAATAATTACGTAATTCTCATGAGAAATGAATGCCTTCTGTATAAATAAAGTTAAATAATGAGTTACGGCGTCGTGATGCGAGCATCAAGCTAGCGATAGAGCGTAAGAATAACTTTCATTTAGGAATAATCGTTTAGTCCTCATCAGTGCAATAAGTGCTACGTAAATCTAATGATAGAACTATAATTTGGCACAATGAGAAGCAAGGTGGAGATTCCTGAGGCGTTAACGAGACGCAGCCCGCGCCAGAATGTTATTTAGTTTATTTATCGTTGCATTACATCGGCCTCAAGTAGAATGTTCCCAAGAATAATTTCGATAATTTCCAAAAATTGAAGCGTAATTGTAGATACAAACAATATATTTTTGGCAGTTATTTCGAGGCCTTCGCTAACTCTTCATTCCACAGTTAAGTTCTTCGCTTTAAATCTCTCACGAAACTGTTGATTATGTACGTAATTTTTATGAAATGAAATGCAAAAATTAACTGTCAACTCGAACGTAGATTTTCGTTACCGTGTTCGAGATTTCGGTGTGTTTCATAAATGCCGGACTGTTCGTTTCCTGCTCATTCGTTTGTTAGTTTGACTAAATTCAATTTGAAAAAGTAATAAACTTCAAGTATTGAGTAAACTCTTAGTTTTTTCATTAAAATCTTTCATTAACGGACGAAATGCCACGCTAATTTAAGTGGATGTGTAATGAGAAACTTAAAAACATTTTACTTTCGATAATTACTCGTATTACATAGAATACCACTACTCACCGTGAACTGGTTGGGAAGGATTGATTTATAGAATCATCCAATGGATTGCGATAAATTAGGGTATATTTACGCAACGCGATGTCAATTGCTAAATATCATAATGTATACTTGAAATGGATATGAACTAATGTTACTTTAGGGCCCAGTATTATATTGTTTTGGTAGAGTTAAAGTGAAGATTATAATTCATTTTCGTACTAATTCATCTTATATATAAGAGATTAATTAGAACCTTTACATTAACTCTAACAACGCATTTTATTCCCGGTCCCTAAAGTGAAGATAATTAAATGTCCACTTAGGTTAACTACATTATAATATAAGGCCTTGGAATTAGTGAACATTTTTATTACGGGGCAGAGGGTTTGCTGCCCCTTTTTCTGTTATCAACCCGATTCAAAAATATCGAATATGCTATATGCTAAAAGCTACTATGCTACGATTTATTCCAGACTAAATCATTAGATAAAATATTTTAATCATTTAATAATTACCTAATAACTTGTGTGGTGATTTCCGCTTATTACTCAACTCCGAAACCGACAGAGAAAGTAATTTACTCCAACCTGAAACGCCATGGTCTATTCTATCAATAACTTAGAGCAAATTATTAGGTGACGCGGGAATCGCAAAATTCTCGCGAATACACTCAGCGCGTCCATAAAGATACATCGCAACTGTCATATACGTTTCCACCTGCAGCCGTCTGTGGATACGCAAAACGATGATTCCGGTCGTTAGAATTATGCCCCTTCGCCTCTTTATGCATACTTAAATATCAGGAATCTTGTCAGGAAGAATCTAGAGAAGGAGTCGTAATTCATCTCCGTCTCAATCCCAACGTTCCACGCGCACGAGCAAACCTTATCAGCGATAAATCGGCCTTACTCCATCCCCGTGCGCAAGCATGGTGTGTTTGGGAAGGAAAAAGAAGCAGACAATGCCCACAAGGTAATCCGACCTCGAGATTGAAAGAGCTCGTCATCTTTTCTTTTTTCTTCTCCTCCGCAGACTTAACAAGTGGATTTTTGGTACGTAAATTCCAACTCCCTCACAACCTCGATAGTTACGTAACGCAAGGATTGGGTTATGCCTCCTTCGACATGGAAAGGTACAGAATCTCCGTTTGACCCTCCGAAGGTGAATATATTTC
This sequence comes from Ladona fulva, assembly GCA_000376725.2. Classification (NCBI taxonomy): domain Eukaryota; kingdom Metazoa; phylum Arthropoda; class Insecta; order Odonata; family Libellulidae; genus Ladona; species Ladona fulva. Next base: position 116,100 of record KZ308164.1, read on the forward strand.
CTCTCTGGAGACGAATGTAATGAAAGAGTCGAGAAATAAAAAAAGGTCGGGTCCGAACGTCTCCGTTTTTTATTCGCCTTTATTTCCCCTAGACTTAGGGAGATACTTTTTTTCAACATTCGTCCAAGATGAAGGAGAATAATTTTACATTCCATTAATAACTCTGTTATTCGGCGTGACGTTTTTACCTACCCTCGTCTCCTCCACCTACGGCCCTAAATCTTCGCCGTACCATTCTGTGCCGAAGAAAAGTAATGTCCTTAAGCCCTCCACCGAAGGAGAAAAATTCTCCCCGCTCTCCGAAATGGAATCACAATTCCTCGCCCCGACTTCACCCCCTTTCTCTTATTCTTACGGCAAACTTAAGGGGGGACGCGGACCCTAAATTACTGTCGCTAAGACAGGAATGGTCGGGGACTCGTGAAAATCCCTTAAATAACTGCCTACCAAAATTTCGGTGGGATTATATACATCGAGGGAGGGGGATTCCTCCCTGTTCGGGGTGGGTGTTTTTTGAGAAGGGTTTTTTGAAGACGGGGTGAATTGTCACAGCGAAATTTTGGTTGGGAGGGGAGGGTGTTGATCTAGCCGAGCAATCTTCCCCCACGCCTCGTTTCCATCATCCCTCCTTTGTTTTGGTATTATTGTTTTTTTTTACCTGTTGTCAGTTAGATGGCGCGGAGGGTCATGGAGATAGCCGAAAGACAAAAGAAGGTTGGGATTTATTTTTTCGGAATGGTTCGGAAGATGAGCTGGGGTGGGGGAGGTGAAGGTGGAATTCAAAGCTTGGCATCCTCCCGAGCGCGTATGTGATCCCGAGCTGGGTGGGAGGTGTGGAGGTAAGGAATAGAATTTTTCACTCCCGTCTCAGGAGCCCGGTGGGCCGTAAATCATTTCACTCATTCCTTTTAGAAGTGTCCACCTTAACTCTTATTCCCCTTGTCTTCTTCTGTCTCTCGGTTTCTTTCTCTTGTTCCTCTCCCCCTTTCGTTTCGTCGTTTCTTTCTTTCCTCTTCGATTTACATGCGTATTTCTCTTTCCCTTTCTTCCATACTCGTTTCATCATGAGTTTTCTTATTCGGTTCGTTCATTCCCGGAGCGTTTTCAAGTGCAATCTCAAGGGACATGAGTACTAGATTTTTTGAATTCTTCCTGGCTATTGTCGTAGAAAGACCAGAGGTAAGAATATGAGAATCATTTTTGTTCTTTGTCTAAAATTATCGTTTTGGTTATTTCATTCGAATGCTCTAGAATTGCTTCAAAATTTGAAGGAAAGATTATACAAAAATTATCATCGTGTAGCATTAAACTGTAGGATTATGAAAATGGGAAAGCCGTACAAAGGTACTGAAAACTAGAATCGATTCAGTTATCTGCCTTGGCACATATTATAGAATCCCATCACTTAAGTGCCGACAAAGAGTTACATTCTTTGAAAGCAGCAGTTGAGTATTTACTGTCAGACTGTAACAAGCATTACTCACAGTTTAGCCGCCTTCTTCTCCTCCAATCATGGTTACCAATTTAGCCATTTCGTCACTAAATCTAGCGACTTTTGTGTGCTACGACATCTTGCAGTCAACCGGACATGTTCTGAGACGTAGACCCTCCTCTACGAACTCTAAACACATGATTCTTGACTTAAACGTAAATCAATATAGCTTTACTCTTAGGTCGTGAAAGATAAAATACATACTATAGTTCGGATTTTTATAATATACTAATTTTATATANCCAACGAATTTGAGGAACAATTCGCTTTTTCAGGAGTTCCATTTCAAAATAGAATTTAATTCTTTTGACAGTGCACCAAGATCTTTGTATTTTAGTCATTTTGATGACTCCCATTTCATTTGTTTTTACAATTTAACTCAGAATGTACATAAAATGAAACTTTAGTGTACCCCAAAATTTATCATACTTTCATAATCCAAGATAAACTCTTTATTCTCCAAAATTACATAACAGTACACCATCCTACATGTGTCTATGTACACTATTTAAGAGATTCATAATGCAACGGAATCTTGAGTTTGTCGAAATTAGAAATGAATGTTCGCCAATAATCAGCAGAGCGCAAAAAATTACAAAATCCAACTTCTTTTCTTGCTACGGAACAACGTCAACTTCTTTCTTCACTTTTCTGAGCAAACTTTATTTGGAGGAACCCTCCCTTTTCATTGCAATGCGTCAAATTTTAAAATTAAGACGTCGTACATTTGCTGCTCCATTTTTTTCCTTTGCAACAGTACCATTTATGTAACACGGGATTTCGAGTCGACAGACGCACGAGCGTTGGTCATCCATTATTCCAGTTATCATGGAGTGCCCGAGTCCTTACGACATGACATCAATATTAGCTTTACTCTTAGGTCGTGAAAGATAAAATACATACTATAGTTCGGATTTTTATAATATACTAATTTTATATATGTAAAGGCGAATTTAGGTCGTTTTATTTTCAGCTACCTTTTTTGCATTTTTTTGCTGAGGTTGACGACTTTTTAGTTACTTTTCAGGGTACCTCTAGCGACATTTTCAAAAAATTTGTGTCACTGCCTCCAGAGTGTTTATTTTCTGTACTCTTGCAGAATTAATATTGAAAATATAAGTGCCAGTAATATAATGAGTCATTTTTCCGTAGCATTCAGTTTGAAGCATTGGCATAGTTAAATTATTTCATTTCTTATTCTGTGAAACATATAAAGGGGATAGTAAATATAACAAAAGGATACTCTAATTTTAAATTGCCGATTAAAGTATGGATGAAAATGCTCGAGTACCTGAATAACGCTCGAACATCCGGGTACCAAACATGAGTAATTGGAACACTCAAGTATTTTAATGCGGAAAATAAAAATATTTTACAGTTTTGAGAGCGTTGTTGGGGGTAAAAGACCTGGTTTCCTGTTAGTTTTAAAGGAGGCATATGCTGTACACTTTTCATTTTATTCTATTCTTGTCTCTCTCCCTATATTTGCCTTTGTTTCGGTACTTCACTCTCTGCCGTGTATTTTGTATTCTGTTGTGGTTTGTTTTTCCTTTTGGATCTCGAACTCATTCACTGATAGGGTAATTACTCAGCCGTTCATATCATTATAAAGTTTATTTCGAATAGTTTATTCGAATACCAGCTCTACTAATAAAAAATCCTTTATCTACCTTTTACTCTAATAAAGACGTTCTTTATTTATTTATTTTACTCCGTTTTGTATGCTCATAATTGAAATTATATGTATTCCAAAGTAAAAATATTTTTATTTGTACATATCTTGGGTGAACTTTGCTATTTCCATTGGAGAAGGTTTCATCTATTGATTATATCTTCTCCTAAAAATTTATGGAACAGTCATTCAGTCATTTTTATCCGAACATAAATTACAGAAGTTACAAATTCAACCTTCTTTCACACAACAACAACACTTTCTTTTTCAGACCTTTCAACCTTCCACTAGTACTTTCAGTTACTCTGGGAAGTACAATTTGGAATTCAGTACGTTCTAAAATTAACCATTATATGATAAGATTCTAACAAATATGAAAAACCTTAATATTAAAGTTACCTGTATTCCATCACTTCCTTCTGATCAATAGTTGTTGTTAGAAATTTAAAGGGGAGATATTATAAAACCAGTCTCTCCTCATCTTACCAAGTTGTCTCATAACCCCTATAAAGCTTTTCGTTGCTAAAGGTGAAAGGGGAAGGATCCAAACAGCGTTCGGGGTGGTTACTTTACTCAACATGACAAGCATAAACTTTCTTTGGTATTCATTCATGAAACAGATAATCTTAATGATACATACATTCCTCCATTGGAGAACTCCCCTTCTCGTTACTTAATGGCCTCAATAAGGTCAAAATTATCTAAATGAATTAGATAATATATTAAATTTTGCACATTCCGTTTCTATTTCTCCCTTATCACCAAATTGACATCAAAAGAAAGCCCACAATTCATTTAACTGGGTTGGCGAACGTGACATCTATCAGCATGAGTTACAGATTTTTAGAAAGTAGGCCTTACTTTCGGCACGTCCTGTGTTAAAAGATGTATTGCCGAATCACGTGTCGTAGATTTCATCCATAATATTCCAGTCGCGGATGACATCAAATTTTTACAGCGCTAGAGAATCCACATCAAACGCCTCAGCGCATACTTCAGAAGACCTTTTGAAACATTCCCAATATGTAACCTGAAAACCAACTTAACTGTCTTTCCTACAGAACACACCACAGTTAGTTTTTCAGCTGAAGAGTCCTCTCATTCTGTCTTGTCGTTGTTTCAGATTCCTGATATACAAGATAATACGTAAAAGCAAAATTCACATAATGAACATAAAAAGTGATGCAAAGGCAGATGAGCTCTACTGCACTCTGATAGTAATAAATAAATCAATTAGTGTAACTAAAATTGGAGGGAAAAGTTACGGCATACCATGGTGTGTCTATACAATTCATTGCCTATTGCGATCGCTAACTTGAGGTGATCTTCAGTGCCTCTAATACTAATCTAATATCAATTACCTTAAAATGTGAGCACGTATTTCTCTCACGTAATTTACCTAGCATACCCTCTTATGTCTAAAACTCACTGTCACTGTAAGATAAGAGCAAACGGAAACTTTAGATATTTCGAATGATTAGAGTAAGAGGCATAAATTCCCCGTGGTCAGCATTATTAAATATGTACTTTAAGCAATTTTGGACGTTCAGAAATTCATTATTTCAGAATTTAAACTTAGAAAATATATACTTTATAGTTCTGAATAAATTATGGGAGGAAATAAATAGATTTTAAATTGGATATGCAAATTTAATAAATCACTGATAGGTAATTAAAAGTTGCCAACGAATTTGAGGAACAATTCGCTTTTTCAGGAGTTCCATTTCAAAATAGAATTTAATTCTTTTGACAGTGCACCAAGATCTTTGTATTTTAGTCATTTTGATGACTCCCATTTCATTTGTTTTTACAATTTAACTCAGAATGTACATAAAATGAAACTTTAGTGTACCCCAAAATTTATCATACTTTCATAATCCAAGATAAACTCTTTATTCTCCAAAATTACATAACAGTACAACATCCTACATGTGTCTATGTACACTATTTAAGAGATTCATAATGCAACGGAATCTTGAGTTTGTCGAAATTAGAAATGAATGTTCGCCAATAATCAGCAGAGCGCAAAAAATTACAAAATCCAACTTCTTTTCTTGCTACGGAACAACGTCAACTTCTTTCTTCACTTTTCTGAGCAAACTTTATTTGGAGGAACCCTCCCTTTTCATTGCAATGCGTCAAATTTTAAAATTAAGACGTCGTACATTTGCTGCTCCATTTTTTTCCTTTGCAACAGTACCATTTATGTAACACGGGATTTCGAGTCGACAGACGCACGAGCGTTGGTCATCCATTATTCCAGTTATCATGGAGTGCCCGAGTCCTTACGATATGACATCAATATGACGAGATTTGATTGGACATGCCGACCACTACCTCTACACGTGTTCTTCCTATTAAGAAATGGCATGACCCTCAATAAGGACACATGCTCTTCTCTTATGCTATGTATTGTAGGCCATCATCGTTAGTTACCTACCTCGCGGTGGGTCCAGCCTTTCGATTGTATTCACTAAGATTCTTTTAACCTCCAGGAAAATAACTCCCCTCAGTTGTCATCCTAAAGTTCTGATGTGTTAGCTCGTTTCGCCGCACTAATATCTTTCTGTTTATTAGCCTTTGCTTTCTCATTTTTCGCTTCAAAGAGTGGGTGTTATTAAATAATCGCGGAAATTACCACCGTGAATTTGTGTTTTTGCTTTTTTACAAATGCACCCTAATTTATCACTTATGACTTTGAAAAGCGAGATTTGGCGCATAGCTACAAGGCTACTACAAGCTACTAGCACAAAGGCTACTAAGTAGTAGGAGTAAGTTTCATTCTGGCCAAATAGCTTAATAGATTGGGTAACCTATCAGCAATTGGGAGATCCGTGTTCCGGTCCCGTCAAATTTTTGGCTCCCCATATTTCTTTCTCCTCGTGAACTTATGCCTTTATTTCTCATTCTATTTATTACTTTTTTGCGAGTTATAACAATGCAAATGAAAACAATGATTCATTTATGTCGATGTCGAAAGCCCGCGAGCCAAATGCGGCCCGCGAAGATATCTCTAACACAATTAGTAAATAGGAATCTCATAAATGATCCATGATATTTAATTATTTCTTGCTTTCCTTTTAATTGTTTAATTATGAATTACTGGAAAAATTAAGGATATTGAAGTATAATAAAAATAAACAATAAAATAAAAATGTATTATGTTCGTAAATACTACCACACAACTTTGGCCTCCAGAATCCCTAGTAATACGCTATCTGCATAGCTATATTTGTGATCTTATAGGAAAAGCGAGTAGAATGCAGGGTTTGACAAGTAGAACCCTGAGGGGATGTCGATCCAGAGTCAAAGAGATTGCTTATGTATCCCTCATTGGTCTTAGTCTCGAATACTGCTGCGCGGTTTGGGATCCACATGAAGTAGGATTAATTTCAGATTTAGTGATGGTCCAACGTAGAGCAGCTCGTTTCGTCAGTGGAAATTTCAGGGTCGACAGTAGCGTTACGGTTATGATAAAATCCCTCTCGTTGAATCCGTTCCTGGTGAGAAGATATTACCGACGGAAGGTTGTCGAAAAATTCGTCGATCCAGAATTTTTAGAAGTTGAAGACGTAGTCATTCCGATAAACAACGAGCGCGATCTTCGAGTGGCGACGACCAAGCGTTACAAGGAAATAATCGCTAAACAGATTGCTACTTCTGGTCGTTATTTCCGCAAAACATTAGAAATGCTAATAGGATGGATTAGGTTAAGTCTTTGGTGTTGATACACTCCGTGCCATGCGCCACTGGCGGCTTGCGGGGTATGAATCTAAATCTAAAATCTGACCCGTCGAGTAAAAGGTTTAGAAATTGATGCTTTATAAGATGATTATGTTATCTACCAGGAGGAGATAAAAGTAACTAAAATTTTCATAGTAAGTAATTGAATATCCCTACGAAGATAAATATGCCATGTCTTAATTGATCTTGAAGTTAGGCAGACATTAAGATATAAAATATTTAGCTTTTTAATTGAAATCATGAATCACTTTGGGCAGCTCCGCCAAACTTTTGCTTAAAGATAAATCTTAAGTATCTCTAGCTCACTATATTTCGACTCTTCGTATGATTTCAGCGTGCAATCTATCAATTTCAAGGTCCATTTCCAACGCCAACTGCCCTCTTCTCACTGGAATTCATATGTAAATCCTTTCATCTTTCATTAATGCACATACATCAGATATAGAATTACTATTAAATGACGTCACGCACCGATACAATGACGCGATAAATTAGAAATTTTTCCTATTCCGGCGATACGTTTCTTAAAAGCTTTAGGATTCTTTTTAACCTCAAGACGTCTCTAAACAAGTACTGCTTGGGAGACGTCGATGGCTGGAATACCAACGCTTTGATGGTACATAGAAGAACATACTGTCTTCGTACCTATATATTTGTGACCTCTCCTCGCCCACCTAATAAATGATGCGCTCTCAGACTCGTTATACCGATCGGAATCCTTTTTAACGTTGTCATGCAAATATTTATCAAGATTGCGTCACCCGAGAGAAATTTCAATTGTGCACCGATTCGAAGAAGAGAGACTAAAAGTTCGCCAGTCATCCCTGCTGGGAAAGGCTGCGTTTAAATAGCGAATGGAAATGCAATAGGAAAGGCGAAAATGCGAAGATTAGGAGGTAAAAGGGGATGCCCGTCTAAAGTCGAAGAAATAGTTTATTTTTCTCTAATTCGGCCTAGTCTCGAATACTGCTGCGCGATTTAGGATCCACTTGATAGTTAGTCTCAGATTTAGAGGTCGTCCAACGTATGATAGCTCGATTCGGTAGTGGAGATTTCAGATCCGACTAGCGTTACAGCTATGATTAAATATATTTGGTGGGATTCATTCCAGATGAGAATATCAGATTACCTACGAAAGGTTTTCCAAACTTTGATCAGTTCAGAAATGTTTGATAAATTAGATGACATAGAAATTGCGGTAAATAACGATAGCGGAATACGAGAACAATCGACAAAGTATTATAAGGAAATAATAACCAAAACAGTTGGTTACTTTTCGTTGCTTCCATCGAGCAAGCAGACTAGTGTAGTTTGAGATGTTGGTGTTAATACACCTCCTGATATATGCCTCTTGTGTCTTGCGGAGTTGAAACGTAAATGTAAAGAAACTTAAAGCGTACATGTTAAAAGTATAACGCGCGATTGAGTTGGAAATAATCCTCACAAGGATGGCCGAAACCTCTATCCCTCCGCTCTCTATTTAATATTCGTGCGAGTTGGAACCGAGTCCGCCGTGTTCCCCCCTTGCCTCCGCTAATTCTTGCTGCCTCCCTAGTCGACCCCGAGGAGGATCAGGTCTGTCGTCATGGTGCCCTTGGATGGTCTTCGGACACGTCTTTGTCATGCAAATGACTTAGAAACAAGGTTTTAACCCGAGGGTATAAGGAGCCCAACTCTATAAGGAACTCGAATATCCATGTCTGGCCCACCGGAGGTCAAGTTGAGCAGGGATCGGTAGTTGATGCGAGAGAACTATTCACAGTATCCATTTTAGTAACGATAATCCATAAACAATTTTAATAATGCGCAAACAGGAAGTTGACGCTTCATCTTTTCTCCATTTTCCGGAATGCCATAGAATCCTGTGCAGGGTACTGTGTACTCCCTTCTGCTCGATTAGATGAAAGAGATGCTCACGCACTAGTCGCAAAGTTTAAGAGAAGAATTCTGTTTCCGTCTAAAGATTTTTTTAACGAGCAGCCAAAAATAATTTCAGCATGTTTTTTAAGGTTTAATTCGCGCATTTTTGGGATTTAGATTTTGATCGGCGGTTTCATTCTGATATTTTTTAATTAACTTCTTTCACTCGACGATAAACAGTAAAATATCTCACTTATGATGAAAAAAAAATTAAATAAAATATCCAGACGTATTAAATTAAGTCAGTAATGCATCAGGATTTTCTTTATACTGTGTAATATTATAAAAGTTATCTAAATGAATATCAATATATTTAAATTTCTCTCTGAGGAGTAGAAATGTGAACCACAGTTCGTGTAATTCCAGCTTTCTGTAATGAATGTCACATTACGATAGCATGTTCTATAATTAATATCAAATAAATAATAATATGAACATTGAATGAAATAAAAGATAATATGAACTAATCATATATATAAAAAGCAAATGTCTGTCCGTCCTTCCGTCCGTTCCCCTATTTATCTCAGAATCGGCATGACTTAGAGGTCTGAACAAACAGCATTGTGTTTCTACGATGCTGAAACCCCCAGGAAAACTATTTCCATCTCTGTAAAGATGTATAAATTGCGTTTCAATACTTGCAGTGGTCGTTTCTTTTATAAAATTAAATTAGAAACAATGGTCCTACGAAATTGAGACAAGCGTCACGAGAAAGGAAAATAAGCATAAAATCTTATTTTATTCGTGAATCATTCATATACATTCGAAAATGCGAGAACTTTGATAAAATAGACGTAAAATTCGTGAAAATATTTGGAAATAAACAAATCATCCCTTTGACGACCAAGGCAATTGTTGTACATCGACTTGATGAGATATCCCATATTAATGCACGGGGAGAATCAGTTAGTATACTCTTCCATAAGAAATGTACGTAAAATAGGTTTTCGTTACCTGAAGATATTGTTTCTTTTACAAAATTAAATTAGAAACAATGGTCTACGAAGTTGAGACAAGTGCCAAAAGAAAGGAAAATGATCATAAACTCTTATTTTAATCGTGAAACATTCATATAAATTCGAAATTGCGAGAACTTTGATAAAATAGACGGAAAATTCGTAATTTTTTTGAGAAATAAACAACCCATCCCTTTGACGACCAAAGCAGTCGTTGAAAATTTATTTCCTTACTTACCTCGTATAAATACACGAGAATAATCGGTTTGTATGCTTTTCCATATGAAATGTACGTAAAAAAGGGTTTCGTTGCCTGCAGAGGTTGTTTCTTTTACAAAATTAAATTAGAAACAATGGTCCTAGGAAATCAAGAGAAGTGTCACAAGAAAGGAAAATTATCATAAAATCTTATTTTAGTCGTGAATCATTCATATAAATTCGAAATTGCGAGAACTTTGATTAAATAGGCGTAAAATTCGTAAACTTTTCTGGAAATAAACAACCCATCCCTTTGACGACCAAGGAAATTGTTGAACATTGACTTCATGAGATATCCCATATAAATGCACGGGGATAATCAGTATACTTTTCCATAAGAAATATACGTAAAATAGGTTTTCGTTGCCTGCAGAGGTTGTTTCTTTTACAAAATTAAATTAGAAATAATGGTCCTACTAAATCAAGAGAAGTATCTAAAGAAAGGAAAATGATCATAGATTCTTATTTTAGTCGTGAAATATTGACATAGATCCGAAATTTCGAAGATTATGTTAAGACACACTGAAATTTCGTAAAATATTTAGGAAATAAACAACCGATCCCTTTGACGACTATGACCATTGTTGAATGTTGATTACATGAATCATCCCATATAAGTGCACGAGGATAATCAGTTCTTATAACTTTTATATGAAATTTCCGCAAACTAGACTTTCACGACTTGAAAACAGTAGAATAAATATTATAAATAATGTTAAGAAATATATCGAGTTATTACGATCTCATCGCAGAACTTTTTGTGCTTAGGAGGACCAGATATATACGATAATAGATATATTTTTAAACTAAATTAAGTCCCGTCATGCTTGACGGGGGCGTTTACTAGTAAATAATAATGTGAGTTAGGTTACTTTTGATAATTTTGGGGTTTGTTTAATATAAATCGCAGGTTTCGGCCAAAAGTAATTTCCTATTAAGATACGTTGACAACCGTTTTTAACATATATATTCCATAAGGGAATCAACTAAATTCTTGATGGTAGATATGGTACAGAATGAAGCAAATAAGGTTGTATCATGCAAATTATAGTTTTAAATGAGTAAGAATAAGATTTTTCTAAAATAAAGAGCGATTGAATGTAAATCATTCTGTGCTTCAATTGATGATCACATACAATCATAGTGTTATAGGTTTCAGTACAATGTTCTCAGTATGAATTTTAGCTGAATGTACCATTTAAATCTGCATACTACAAAGATGACTACGAGGTATTTGCTGAGACAATTATTACTTCGCTCTATGCTCCAATGTCAACTTCCCTTTATTTTCACTTACCGATAGGGAAAGGTTTTCAAAACTACTTAGAATATTCTTTGCGTGCTTGAATAAACTTTATATCACTGCAATTTTTTTTCTGACGTTCAAATTAATAAATGAAAATGTACAGAAAGGAAAATACGTTCTGGAGGGTAATACCTTAAGAAGAAAGTTCTATTTCATCCCATTCTAAAATAAACTTTTATGTCACCCAAGAACGTTTTATATAAAAATTCAACCGATGCGGCCTTGATTTTAGTACTACTTTTTCTTTAGCTAGAAATGTTATTCATTCGTTTATTTAATCTACTTAACGATTAATAACTTCATATGCAGCCTCGTTGAAAATTATCAAAATAATATTAATTCTGAATGCACCTTTTAGCTTTAGCCAGGTAGAAATACTAATTCCATTTATCCCTAATCTTTCAGTTTCGAAAAGTGAAAGGCTCAGTCTTGCATGAGCATGATATTGAAATCTCGACTCCAAAATTAAGTCAAATATTCGGGTCTCTCGAAAGGTAATTTTGAAAATTAAATTACGAAAGGAGGGAATTGCTAAGGTAACTGAAGAGTAAAATTAGAATTGAAACTGGCAGCTGTGAAAAATCAACTGATGCGAGCAAAAAATGTTGCCTCAGAAAAGTAAAAGAAAACGCAAAGGGAAATTAGGGATGGAAAGTTTTCCTGACAACATATACATTCGCGTTACCTTAAATTCTTGTTAGGATAAAATACGAATCGCCTAAAAACATTAAGGAGTAATGAGTTTCTGTTTAGATTCAAGGGTTAGCTACGCACTTTTTATTGCGACAGCAGCATAATATATTTCTTGAAATTAAGCTATACTTCCCATTGATGGTCAGGGCTGTAAAGAAACTCAGAAATGTTTAACTTTTTTAAATTGTGTAACGATTTACCTAATCTTTTTGTTTTTTCGATTTTATCATGTCATTTGGAGACATTACCTATTATTTAGCATTTACGGTTTGTTTATCAGCAAATAACTTCGGTGATACTGTCAACTAGCACATCGGTGAGCAATATGATATACTTTTTTTCTATCAATGAACCATGCCACATTTAAAGTCTAATATCTAAAATATTTAATCATTACTATTTCTAATGAAAAAACTGAATAAGAAAACTCGAAGGAAAGACAGAGGAATATTTTCCGCTCTCATTGCAGCATGTTACATTAGAGTAATACTTTCGTTATTTTTCCAATTTCTCATCTTGAACATTCTGTAAGAGAACTGAAAGTAAAATTGCGTCGATAGGCGTTTTACTTTCATCAAACATCATTGCACATCATCTTAAGAAATACATCATGCATTCTGCTCATGAGCGACGTTGGCGTTCTCGGTCAAGATTATATGAATTGTGAGAAAGGAAAAAGAGAACGGACCATATTCATCCGCTTTAAAAGTCTTCCCACTGGCTCGAGAAAGAATGTTGGTTTTGATGAAAATGCATAGCATGTATCGAATTGGTGAGAAAGTTATTGCAACACCATTGTTTGCTGACAACGGAATTCGTTCTTCGTAATGGAGTTACGCCTCATCCTTTCCCTTCACTCGTTCTTTTTTTCTCCGGAATAGACATTTTAAACGTTGCGCTTCTTTGAACTAGCGCCCGTAAAACGGGGAGCGTATGGGAATCGCTGAAGAAGGTAGCTTCAAGTCGGTTACATTACGGAGGCAAACCTTCCTGCGCCGCAAAAGCTTTTCCCAGAGCTCTAGAGAGTCCTCCAGCATCGCGAAACGGAGCTCATCTCTCCATCAGTCAATAGCGAAAGATTTAAACGCCCCGATCGGGGAGAGACGGTAAAGAGCCGGGACAAGACAAGCAGCGGAACAACTTCAATTTCGAGGGAATTTCTGTGTTGTTGCCACGTTTAGAGGCATCCACCATGCGCGACACCATCTGCTCCGCTGCTGGAAGGAGATCGGACAAGTAGATGTGGCAACTTCTAACACCTCCACTCGTACACACACTCATTCTCGGTCCCTCGATATATCGCGTCAGTCAGCGGGCGAAAGTATGGAGGGAGGGAGCACGCGAAAAATTCCTCACACCTGCCCACCCATACCCTAAAAATCCATAGCGGGACGGTGTGGGAAAGGATCGGGACAGCTCGCCGAATGCGGAACCTAGGGTTTCGACCACACTACTCCACCCACTGCCGAAATGTCATCCCCTGACCACCGGAGCATCCTCTTCCCTTTCGTCTGATTCGTCTTTGGTAGCAGATATCAGTCAAATCGCATAACATATAAATTCCGATATTTTTTCTGCCTCTGACGGCGCGTATGCCGAAGGAATGGTTGCTTCTTTGTTAATTCGTGGTATTATTGGAGAGATTTATTTCAAGTAAAATTTGAGTAAAGTAAATCTCCGTGGGTTCCCAGATAGAAACGAAAGTAAAAACTCTTACGGGTCTGGGGCTCGGACCAGGATATCCCAATTTCCGGTGAGTTGTTCTGTTTAAACCAAAGGAGAAGTATAGGCGGAGAGGTGCGTAACAAGGACAGAAATACAAACTTTAATTATACTAATACACCAATTGTTAAGGGCAAACTATCTCACTCTCCAGAGCTATCGGCATCGAACAGAGAAGATGAGGTTCAGAGCGGCCATGGAGTTAATTCTGCATATTATCCAATTAAATTATATTTATTGGTAATAAGTATTTTTTATATTTATAGCAATTCAAATATTGGTAAATATTTAGCCTTTAAATTAAAATTTTTATTTGCTTATTTATAAGTATTCTACTCATCGCAGAACTTTTTGTGCTTAGGAGGACCAGATATATACGATAATAGATATATTTTTAAACTAAATTAAGTCCCGTCATGCTTGACGGGGGCGTTTACTAGTAAATAATAAGAATACCGCACCTGTAAGTTATTCCTGAAATGGCTACTTTTGCTTTTAGATGTCCTCGGTGACCATATTTTTGCCTTAATATAATTAAATATAATAATTTAAAGTATATCCCACAGCATATTTTAATTCCCTGACCTTAAATCACATTTTAGTCCATAATTTCGGCAATCATTATATTCATTTTGAGGCTAAATATTACTATTAATATTAGTCAAAGACACTGAAGTAAAAACCAATCATATTTTACGATTTTTTTACTCTGAGAAATCAAAATCTTTCGAAATCAAGCAAAATTCTTTTTCCCATTCTTATGCAATTTTAGGCATTATATTTTTTAACCACTTTCTAGCGACATTTATTTTCTAAATTTAGCAACTTTTTTGGGTGCATCTAGCGATATTTTCAAATTTACAGTACTATCTCTGATCACTGATAAGCGTTTAAGACTGATCTATCTCCCAATTGTTTCTATTATCTCACTATTGGAAAATAAATACGTTTTACTTTGAAGTAAAGTTGACCTTTTTGGCAGGTTCCATAGTTACTTAAATATTTTCAGCGCGCAGTCGAAGCTTCTCCCAGCTAAACAAACTAAACGCGTTAACATTTAGGTCTATGGATTTTTTTTCTTTTTATAAATCGCCGCAAGTGACGCAGGCAGAATGCGAGTTTATGCTGGCCGTATTCATGGTACGTATTTACTGCTGCAGCAGCGTAAAACTTACGAAGGCCCTATTACACGGAGTGGATTTTATTTTGAAAGTTTTATTTTATATTCCGATGAAAACGAAACCTCCCAATGCATCGAGGGCCCACTCTGATGAAATAGGACGGCGGAAGGGGAAGCGGGTAGGGATGGGGAAATGGGGGGACCAAGATCCGATGGAGAAAAGGGGAGAGAGGTGGCGATCGGAACGAAAGAGACATTAAGCTTGATGAGATGGGCTCCATGCTCGAATTTATTCCTTTTTTCGCTTTTTAATCATGCGTTATTCGAAAAACGCAGCATCCTCGGCACCGACTCCGGATTTGATGGAAAGCGAAATGCTCTCCCTTTTTTATTGGAGGAAGATGCGTGGGGCGAAATGAGCTGATATATACATATCCTTCATTCTCTTTCGTTGTTCCATGTGCGGAAAATGTTGCCCGAAATATTCCCCTCCTGCATTTCTAAATGCGGTGCATTAGTTTGAATGCGGGGTTTTGTGTGGCGAGGTATTGTCATTTTTGTTCCGTCCTTGCCGAATAAATATATCTGCAGAAATATGGGGGATTCTTGCGCCACTTCTGAAATAAATTCAGTTGGTGTAACGCGAAATTCAGGATACTAGGTGAACCTTCACTACACTAAGCTGGAGGGAAAAATTAAAATCGTTCATTGAAATGACATTAGAGAAGATATGGAAATCTTGAAACAATTGGGGGTAATATTGTTTCCGGAAATTTCGAAAAACCTTAGTTGGCAATTCCAAAGTTTAATTAAGGAGCAAAAATAATCTTGCATCTTTAGCTTTTTGCCTGATTTCCGTTAGTATTATAAAGTACACTTTAGGCCGACGTAATATACTTGAAAAGTTAATAAATCTCGAAGGATTTTTTAAAATTCCTGTAACTTATTTGACCTAATGAAGAAGTTTCTAAGTGATGCCGATGCAATTGTACTTTTTTGCTTTTCAACCAAAGCGAATGATTCCTTAGAAAAATCGTAAATGCAAGACGAAAATTCCATAAATATTCTCTTATTGATAGAAAGGTAGGATATAATTAACAGATAGATTATTATTATTCACTTTATTATTGTTACTCGTATAATTTCTTTAATGGAATAATGTGATCCCGATGATATTTGTTTTAATAATTAGAACGATCATTGACACAAACAAAGAGCACCAATGCGTTAGCCGTGACTCAAACCCGAGACTTCAGTGTCCGAAGGCTAATCGTGATATCGTCGACATTTCGACGATAATTTTGATTTATTTGTATTAGGAGTCGCAGATTGACTCCACAATTCTCTTCCCATAAAGTGATCATGTTCTTTACGATTTAAACTTATTGTTAGATGATGATTCTGAATGGTTTTTGATAGTTCTATTTAAAACATTTCCGTCATTTTACATGAGTTATCGTAATAAATCATCTCTTTCTGTTATTGTAAATTATTTTGCTTGTAATATCTAACGATTTTCTCAGGCTTTATTTCGGAATTATACAAAAATTATAGCATAATCTTGGAGTTTAATGATGCCAAAACTGTTCATTTTCAATTTAGGATAATTTTAATAATCTGGTTTTACCTAACAAATCTTGTGAATTGTAAAGGAAAGAAAATATACAGGTTGAGGGATTTTACTCTTTATTTAGTAATTTACATTGAGACATTTAAGATAATTTAAACTTATAATTAATAGTGAATTTCAATTTTAACACCGCTTGTAGTTTTTATTATTACGAATCTATATTCTGGCATCATGTTGGGTGTGAAAGCTTAAGTACTGTATACTTTATAAAATTTGTAGATTTAAAATAATAAGAAAGGTTGTATCGATGAAACAGAAATGTAGCTGGAAATATCCGACCATATACCAAGTCCAATTAAGTACTGAAAATTACAGGCTTTTATGACGAATACAACTCTTTAGCTGTGAGCTCTGCGGAGTGTCAAAACATCCAGCTGCTTTGTTGCCAACCCCATCCGTACCAGACGTCAGGAACTTGACTCAGCGAAGATCTCAGCATTCGTTTCGGCACCTAAACCCCTCAATCGAATTGCTCCATTTTTTAGCCTTTAGTGGTCAGGTAGATAAAACATACCCGTGAAAGGCCAAGAGAGTGGCAGATGAAGTAAGGAAATTGTGGAGTGATATATGAAACTATAGAAGGAGGGTTGGTCTTCTAGGGAAGATCCGGGTTCTTTTATGTGGTGAATATAAAAAATAAGGATCGAACGAGTCTACTTTTATGAAACGACACCAAGGCACGTCTTCTGTGTGTACGTAGTTGTCATTTCCATTCGAGTCAGAGTGATATTTAAAACTACCGGCTTCTCATACAAGGAATCTCCATTAGTCCTAAACGGCCCCGTAAACCTGACATGCATTTCGTCTGCATAGACGTCCTCCGTGACTGTGACAATCAGATTGAATCGGACAGTTCGCCACTGATTGCACTGTTTTCGAAGTGAAATTTGTCCCCGAGCCTAGCTCTAGCTGCATGCAGTGCGATTAGGTACCAGCCAATCCCATACTGCTTGAGCCTGATTGAGTTTGAGGGATATTTCATGCCAGGTTTGCTCAAAATACAGACCCGAGCTACGCGCAGTCCACTAGGGGTAACTTTGCAACCCGCAAAGTGTTTGGGAAATCATATGTATTAGCAAAGCTTGTATATTAGTAATAACAAGGGGTAAATGAGAGATATTTTCTGAATGTTGACCTATAAGTTAATTCAAAGTTACAGAAAGCATTTTCCTGAAATAATCCATTTTGATCTTAATTCTCAAAGTATGAATATTAAAATATTTAATAAGAATTAAAATGATTTCTTATTCTATTTTAATCCCATGTAATATAAGTGTAAGTATTCGAATACGAGTTAAAGTCTTTGCTGCACAGTATGCTTCACAGTGTGTTAAAAGTTTGATGCTTACAAAATCATTACACCTCAGAGAAAAATATAAGGGAATGTAAAAGAAAATTATTGCATCGCTCAATTTAGCTCTTCCTTGGTTTTATAGCTACAATTTAATCAAGTTTAAAAGGCAGGTTTAAGTGCCATTTCTAATATTCAATCCAAATTCTTGAAACAAGGCACAAGTTTTCTTTATCTGTTGTAGGTCAACCTCATCATAGATCAGTCAAAAATGTCGGCATTGTTTGACCAGTAGTCCGTTGAAATCAGCTGCATTAGGTGGTTTGTTTGGTTAGATGATTTGGGTAAGGTGGTTAGGAAAAGGCGGAATTTAAATTAAGTTCGTTTACGAAATTGGAAATCCGCCGTACCAACCAACCCAACTTAAACATTATCGCAAAATTGACTGGTGAGTCTAATAGAACAGTACTGGAAAGTTTATAATACATTCCTTTCTCTGTAACTGGGCATTTAGTTACAAGTGTGGAACTTGAAAATTTTAAAAGTTGCAAAAATATATTATTTACGCGGATTTTTCGTAAAATGTAATGCAAGTCGGAATACGCAATACCAAATTAAAAATTAAGATTTGAAGACCAAGTCGATAATATACGAAGCTAAATGTTTTGTAAATACTATTCTGTATATTATAAAGTGCATGCAGCCATTGAAAACTGCGAATCAAACTCTAAAAATGAAACTAAGCGAAAAATCTGTATTTGTTTTCGAAATACGGTATTCGCAATACATTTAATTCTATGAACCTTCGCAGTTTTTGATAAGAATATTTTTAGATTTTTTATAAAAGTCTTTGATAAGAAGATTTTATTTATTATCAGTCCTTAAAATAAATATGTAGCAATCTCACTGTAACATTGTTAGTAACGGTCGCACTGTGAGATGGTTCGCATCATGTTTGAGGTTACAGCATTGAATAGGGTTTCTTCGCTAATGAATTTAAGTTGTCGATCGGTAAATGTTTAAATATCCTGATTCATCAAGTGATTAAGACGATTCTAACTTTACAGCTACATCACGAATTCGATGTACGTTTTCCTTCATTTAAGGACATCAATATTACTCAACCATATTTTTGCTTCAATCCAAGGGAGTAGGAAGGCTGGATGAGACGGGCTCCAGAGTTACTTTTCATGTGATTAAAATCGTTACCGGGTTATTTACGCAATCTGATGTTTTCGCCTTAATTGTGGGTTGTCAATAATTGAGATCTTTATTCGAGCAAAATTGAGACTGAAAAGAGAGAAAAGAGAAAAACTCTTCCTATGCTGATAAGTAAAATATATACTTACTTTAAAAAGAGGTTACCGAATCGTTATATCACTATCTAGGATTTCATTATAGTCCACATATAACAGCCTTAGTTCTAAATTTTCAGGTTTATATTCCGCTATTAAATTTCGAACAGAAATAATTTTAATTGTTATTTGAAAAAATTCAGAGTTAACTGCTTTTCAAAAGTTATAGCTATCATTACCTAATATAAAAATGTTGTGCGAACAAACTTTATTTTTCATGCGGTGATTAGGTCAGGGGTTGAATTGCCAAACTCTTGCCGCTGGTGTAATCATTTTCAAGCATCTATATAAAGTCTCCCGTTTTTTCCAAGATCGACATTTTTAGCTGCTAAATAATTTATGTGAATGCAAAAATCCAATTTTATCACGAATAAAGTCGGAGTGCAAAAAAGGAATTAATATTGTTGATTAAATAAATAAAAATGATGAACGGAATTATTTCTTTGTTCGAAATATTCGGGAGAGTCTCACAATCGTGCAGAGGGTTTCATCGACATCAACTGGCAGGTCCAGTTGATGTCGAGCACTTCGTCAAATAAGTTATGATATTTAAAACTGTTTTAGGTTCGTTTGGAGTAATAATATTTATAAGGTAATTTAACATATTCATCCAATTATAAGATTCCTAAGTGTGTCAAATTCACGAAAGGAAATTACAAAAACGCTTATACCCTTTCACCCAAAAAATATCAATGAATAACTAAATTATGCTAAATGCACATGTTAAAACCATTCGCTCTCATATTATCGCAATATCGATAATATAGACAAATTGCTAATAATTCAGTATATGAGAGCAATAAAAAAAGAAAAAGACTTAAACGTCAATGTTAAATAATTTTATAACTGACAGCTTGGTCCTATTGAATATGTATAAATACGCGGTGAAAAGCTGAAAAGAGAAAATTGCATTCATTTGATGAAGAAGTCGGTGTAATATACTGCTATATAAACCCATCAAGGTCTCCTACAATAGGAAATTATATTACAACTGGTTATGGATTTTTTTATGACTGAGAGTTGATATTCAAAATTTTAACTTTCAGATCGGCATACTGGCAATGATTTGTACCATTGTAAAAATATGAGAGAATAAATCAGAAGAAGCCAATATGCCCTCTATAAGTAACATAAAAGCAAATTGATTTCAAAATTTCTATAAAATCATAAATCATAATCGGCGTGAAAATGTCAGGAATCAATAGTGATGAAAACCTGATTTTTATATCATGGATTAATTCCTAATGAGGATCACAAACTATTTTAGCATGTGCTGTTAAGAGTTTAAGTAAAAATTCGGAAAAACCTAGAATTTATACATCTTCATAAGCCGCCTAACACGGTGTGCCGTAGATAAGCCATCGGTGTACCGCGTTATAATCCAGGGGAAACATATGCTTCGAATTACGCATAACATAGAGCTTTCTGGAATATAATTTTATAGTATAAAATCAATATATCTTAAAGAATTATACGTTACAATTATATTTAAAAAACAGTTATGTATTCACGAAAATTTTTCTCTTCTATAATGAAATATTTTGCTGTTTAATAAGAATACGTAACGAAGAATGCCTGCTTTACTTAGCTCTTCTTTTACGATTCAAATCTATCCTGAGTTAACAAAAGCGTGGTTTAACGTGCCGCAACCTAAGAGTAAACACGTAGCCATCCTATGGAATTTTCAAGGTTGCGAAGCACTGCCCTGACAACCTCATGAATTTATCCTAACCCTAAAGGATAGCTACCGGCCCCAGTGGTCCCGGAACGTCCGCGTTGACATCCCCCGGCGTAGAGGATAGCCAAGAAATACAGTGTGCGAATAATCTTTCGATGAAAACAGTCGCGAATCGGAAATATCGACGTCCCTAAAGATAGTGCGAACTCTTTAAGGATCCCGCGATTTAAGAGAAGAAACAAGCGAAGCGGGAGACGGGAAATTTCGCATAGGCGAGCAACAGAATTGTTATAGAGAGAGTTCAAAGAGGGGTGTGATGGAGATGAGCGGTGAGAAGGAGAGGTGGGTTTCGAGTGAGTATAGAAAGGGTGGAGCTAAAATATTATTGGGTACGCCGTGAGCGCGGTCGCTCCGCCCCCTTTTTCCTCCCTCCTCATCTCTCCCTCGCCTCTCCACACACGCTCTCCTTCCCTGCCTCCCCTCTTCCCGATGTATGCAAATGGAGATGGCAGGGAAGACTCCGCCCACTTCCTCACACTCTTTCATCTCCCCCCGCATCATATGCTCCTTCCCATCCCACCGCTCTCTCTCCATCACTTTAAAACTTTTCCTCTCGTTCTTATCTGCTACTAATCATTGGGTTGCTTGTGTTCGGAGCGCAGTGGGTATACCTCCTCATGCTCTATGATTTCCTAGTCCCGTGGGAGTGCGATGATTTCTTGGAGGGCGTCGTTTTCTGTCTTTCGGTCCATGTGGGATCATTTCTTTAACGCAGTAAGACCATGTTGCCAGTGTTTTAAGTATACTTTTTCCCAAGTTTGTCGTACAAGCGCTTTGAATCTCTTTGTTGGATATCTTCGGACCAGCTGATGCGGTTGAGCGCAATTTTATGGTCTAATGCGTTTCTTTTGCTTAAATAAAGCCTGGAGGGAATAGTTCCCACTGATACCGAAAACTTTACTGAGTTTGAATCACTGACTGTGTATGAGATCAAAGTTCTAGCATATTAAGAAGCACTCCAAATTTACATTTCCAAAACCTAATTACTAATTGCTCTATAAAAGTTATTCGTTTCGTCTTCAAATACCGTAGCTATTCCATTACCTGCCTTATCCTTCTTTCTTTTAAAAACTTTTTTCTATCCTGGTGTCCCTCAGCTCTCAAGGTTCTATCATTGTCTCGGCATTATTAATTGAGCTTTATAAATATAGACTGATAGTAAGTATGGTTTTGGAAAAGCAAAATGCGGCGCTGATAAAGGCCTGATCGTTGCCATTAATAATTTCCATCTTAATCATAAAAGTCAACTTTAAGTTGACCCAATGACAAGTATAGGGATGAGCAAATATCTATAAAAAATTATTTTTGAGTTCATCAAGGAATGTTTCTTTAAACATTTCCTTTTTGCGTTAAGATTAAATACCCTTTCAGTCGAAAAGTAATAAGATTTATTTTCTGGCATTTGTTTAAAGATGATCGAAGGGAAAACGATTCTTTGCGACAAAAATTCTAGTTCTTTAACTGCTAAAATTCAATCTCTGATAACGTATTAATGTTATGAGGTCCTTATTAATAGTAAACTATTATTATCGTGTAATCATTAATTTATGCAATTTACTTTTGAAGAAGTTAACTTTTAATCCAATGCTTTAAAGCATCGGATTGGAAGAGCTTCGTAGCAATTTGAAACCGGTCACGCAGTTACACATCAATAGAACAATTCCTCTTTGTCCAGAATTTTCATTCGGTCAATTATAGAAACCTATCCTTTCAGTGACGTTCAACAAGGGACCTTTGGCATAATGGTTCCTCAGTCACCGAGGGAAACAAAGAAGCGGAAAGGGTGTGGAGACAATGGGAAAATGAAACAATTCCGGGCATTTCCCCCTCTCTCCCGCACGCACGCACGGCAGGCATTTGTTTTCTCTCTTTTTTGCCAATCCGCTTCTTCCCGCCCCGCGATCGGAAAGTCATGCCGTTGGAGGAGGAAATGTCTTGGAGATCATGGCGGGAATCGGAGGGATGTGGAGGTGGACCTTGGGAAGGTTGCTTTTGGGAGGGAAGAGGAGAAGGGAGAGGAGTGGTTAATGGAAGGAAAAGTGTGTTCGAATCTTATAGGAATTGTATCACGTATGCCAGTCTACAGCGATATTCACGGGGCATCTTAGCCTAGGATCGCTCATAATAGTTCAGCGATGGTTACTTTAAAAATAAGCGATTAAACCAGAGGTGGTACAAGTTTACACCACTGGAATCCATTAAGAATCTTTAAGTGTTCTCCTAGGCTAAATTTTGCCCAATAAAGTGGTGAAGTGATTATTATCATTTATAATACGAATTGCTACTAAGTGGACTGTTTCCATTTATTAGATTGATATTAAGGAGTCGTCTTCGTAAGTTACAGTCTTTGTTGGATAGAAGATAGGTGTTGAGTAACCTAATGTAACTCGCTTACCGTAAGTTGATCGCGCCTGCCTGATACCAACTGCTTTAGCTGTTTTATTTCAACCAAATTGAAACTGTTGACGATATATAACGATCTTACAATTTCATCTAACTGATTAACTTCCGAATCATGAATAGTAATAATGTTTGAATTATTAACAGTAAAATATTTATTCTACAATTTACAGTACAAAACCGTACTTTACTGTGCCAGCTTGAACAGGCTGAGGAACCAACATCACTTAAATATAGAATTTTTCCTTGTCTTCTATTCTTCCTTTTGACAATACTGCCACAGCTTTTGTCGAAATTGGTAGAATAAAGAATAACCTACAATGTGATGACAGTGATTTCTTGAAATAAGGGGTCAATGTTTACTTTAAATCGTATTTCATTATTAAATAAATCAGCTATATTAGAGCTCCACATCACTCTGCATTAGGAGTCTAATAGTAACTTAGTGTAATTTAAGGAACATTCATCACTCACAAGTTTTTATTATGCTTACTGGTTGCTCGTGATTCTACTGTTCCACAAGATACTTCAAGTCGAAATCGCTGTATGTATGTTAGTTATTGAATTGGAAGAGTCTTAGTAAAAACGAAGTTATTGCCACCTAAAAGAAATGCCAATCTTGCGCAGCTATTATGGGAGTCATGAGTTGTCCAACCAAAAGTTTCCAAACCTACTTTTATTTGGTTTTATGTTTGAATAGGTAGAAAGCAGTACTCGTTAAAGTTTTTTTTTTCTCTGGAATATGTTTGGTGTACGTAGAGTTTTTTCTTAGGTTCTCAAAAAAATTGCATTTTATAATGTCCTATCCTGGTTGAATTTTTTGTGAAATTTCTTTCATCATTAGGAAGTAGAGATTAGACAATAATTTTACATCTTCTCATGTCGTTGATGTATAATCCGTCTGTACAGTATTCTTTCTGAGGGGCGATTTCAGCCTCAACCCTTGCACTCCTCCAATATCCTTGAAGAGGGCATAAGTCTTGCTAGAGAAGATGAGGAGTATGGCAATATGCATTTGATTTTCCTGGTTGAGGTAGAATGCTATGGTTAGAAAACTCCACTTAAGTGCAACCCAATGACCTTTTGATTTAGAGTTTCCAAAGCATCCGATAAGATATTCCAGGACAGATTCCACTATTCAGCATCACTCATACCTCTGTAGATATCGTTTTACCGAAGCAATGAATACCCGGTATCCCATGAAATATGCGTCA
Source organism: Ladona fulva (assembly GCA_000376725.2). Classification (NCBI taxonomy): domain Eukaryota; kingdom Metazoa; phylum Arthropoda; class Insecta; order Odonata; family Libellulidae; genus Ladona; species Ladona fulva. The sequence continues at coordinate 140,611 of KZ308164.1, forward strand.
TGAAGGTGATTGTTAAACTCGCAATAAGTGACATTTATTAGAGCGGTCTAGAAGTGAACATTTTCGATCGCAGTTCGAGCACTGAGTCATAGCGAACGAATGCACCGAGCACGGTTCTGTTACATAAGTGCAAGAGAGCCAAAACTTGAGTCAACCTCAGCGGAGAATTGCTTTACCACTTTTCGGTTTACTTTCTCTGCCGTAATACGTTTTTTTCTTTCGGTTTCGTGGGTGGCTCCCATGAGAGGAAGCCGTTCCTTCGTCCCTTGCGTCGCAGCAGAAAAAGTTTTGAAAACACCGTTCTAATTCCTCGTTCTCTTCTAGCTCTCTGCACGTTACAACGCATCTCCAGTACACCTTTAGTCTCCAACAATACCTCCGCTACGCCGCCTACCTCCTCCCCTACCTCACTCCCCCCTCCACCTCACATTCCCCCACTCCGCGAGACTCATCTCGGCTCTCTACCGTCTACGAAACCAGATTTACAACTCTTACGATTCCCTCCCTTCCCCTTTTTCTCCCTGCGGACCACCCCTCTCGACTCATGCCCCCTCTCTCCTTCGCCCCTGGTGGTTCATTCACTTTCGTCTGTATTCCGTCTTCGACTATGAGTCTCTCTTCCTTTCACTTCCCCTTTCGATCCGTCTCCGTTTTTTCTCTCGAATTCCTTCCTGTTTTTGCTGCGTCTCTTACGGGGATTTTCGGCCGTGAGGATTTTCTCCCTTAGTGAAATAGCTGGCGATATTGAATCTGATTTAAGGAAGAGCGCTGCTATTTCGACTCCAGCTCTTTCCTAAAAGTGCCGAGCATTTTAATCGGGAAGAATGTATTAGGGATGTTGGAAAAGTTTGTCTTTTAATCGCATCCTTTCTTATAAGTGTAGCTAAGGCGTCTTCCAATGGAAAGGAATTTGCAAAGAATGATATGCAAAGTCGAATTAGATTTTCTCGTAAAAATCCGATTATTTCCTAAATCGAAATCGCCATTTGGTTATAAGTAGATATAGAATAATAAAATCTAGCCTTCGGGTAATAATCATTTCGAGTTTGATGGAACTTCTCTATAATTTATTCGAATTACAGGAGCTGTCTGACGAAGTCCACGTTGTGAAATGGTTCACTTTCCAGTGGAGTTGCTCCTTGCATTTTGTTCCTTTGATTCAAATAAAATATTCTGGGGTCCTTTAAATCCATTAATACGTTATTCTTAACGAAAGATTTCACTAAATACAAGTGCTGGCACCGGAGGTTTTGATGCCTGTGAAGTAATAATATGATGCATACATAATCGAACATCGTACAAAATCGAATATTATATTTGGCTTCATCTTCAGCTCAGAATTCGAGAATTTATTCTCTACTTTTTAAATTATGCATATTCCTAAATAGTATTTATATTTATTTATTTAGACTGGGACTGTCACATCTTATTAGCAGTATCACATTTACAACCATGAGGTACTGTCTCTCTAAGGACTGACGAATTTACATAACGTCGGAAACTGGATGTATTCTCAAACCATATACCCTAAGATACCAAAAGTAAGGGAGATGGAATGAGGCTTACTAGGTAAGATGAGGGAGGTAACTTTCCCTAAGATTTCGGATATACCTACTCCTTAAATCATACTGCATCCTATTCATAAAGGGTAAGGAAACTAACTATTCATGAAAAATAACGAAAAGTATCCATTCAATTATTTTTCTATTTTCACATATTCATTTATGTGTAGATTCTTTGCGATAATCTGAGAAAATAAATGAACAAATGCTCAAATAAATCTCAAACCTAGTCATTTGAATAGTTAAGAGTTCAGGAAAGGTGTATTTACTCTGCACGGTAAAGCCACGCGGCTGAACCTTTTTTTCACACTTGTTATTCCTTAGAAGTATTCACCTCTTAATTTTTCTTCGAATGAATACTAAATTTTCAATTTTAAGAATAGTTTTAATTTTCACTGGTAATAATCTAAATACAATCCTTTGCAGCCCTTTTACCTTAGGATGTATATTTCTATCATCGAACTATATCGTATTTCCAAAACTAGGTGAAGGTTTGCAGGCCGGTTTAAAATCTTCAGTGGACCTCATTGTGGCTCTTGGACCGTATATTGGGCAACTAGACCGACGGTCAAATGGACAGTCGAAACCTTTAGGTCTTAGTTTCCCAACGTGTTGGGCTGTTGGGGACCCCGACACGTGTTGCCAAAAAAACTTAGCATGTATCACTGAAGAATCAACTCGGAAATTAAATCGCAGGATTATTGAGCAGAAAGACCCAGTTAATTCAGTATCTGCCCGTGGATCAGACCCTACGACCGTTTCCTCGGGAGACTGGCCGCCTATTCCCGAGCGACTAATCTCCTTACCAGTGTCCCATAGCAACAAGCCTCCCTCCTTTTTACATCCGCGAAGACTTTTAACTCGTCTTGTCCGCCACTTGAGACCAACACGATCCGCAATCTCCTCATCCTCACACCCGTACGCACGCGAAAAAACTGTATCGCCTCAGTCTTACCAGACTGCAGACTATTTTGCATCAGAATGGTAGAGACGGGACAGGAAATCCTCTCTCCTGCTTTCCATTCGTCTTTTTTCCTTACCTAACCCCGCCCTCTCCCATTTCAATCTCCATAGTTACTCTTTCGTTTAGTCTTTTGTTTAGCCATGCCTAAGCCGGTCCAAGTAGTGAACGAGCCTTTTACTACGTGTTGGGTTTACCTGCTCTTTTTTTATCATTTTCCTCCTTTTTTGTTTCATAGCTGAAAAGGTTTTCCTAGTGGTTATAGGGAGGAGAGGTGCCGGAGAGGGGATGCTGGTTGAGGGGAAAGGAAATGAAGTGATGGACGTTAGGACCAGTTTGAAAGAATGGACGCCTGCCCCCCCCCCTTTCAGAACCCCTTCCGTTAATTTCTATTGTCGTAGAAACCGGTGTTGTTCTCACCCGAGCTCTCTTCTCTCAGCATCTCTCTCACACTCGGTTTTTTTCGGGTTCGGTCGCTATTTTGCGATTCCCGTATCTTTTTCATCGTTATTTTTATTGGTTGTCCTTTCTCCTTCCTTAAAGGATGCCCTCAGGGCTTCTCGAGGCAAATAAAGTGTCTGATAAAGGGAGTGGAGGCCTTTTTCGGAGTGGGCGGAGAAATTCTTGCACATTTATGGAACCTGATTATTAAATCTGGTACTCATATCCACCCAGGGATGTAAGTTACGTCAAATGGTTTTATCTTAAAGGCTTCCATTTTAGATATATTTCGAACGCTGAAACAGCTAATGGGATGTATTTACTACTTCTCATTCTGAAGTGATATTACTTAGATATCAGATTTGGTGATCCGAAAATATATTCCACATTTCGTTAGAAAAACCGTTAAAGGTTTTCTATAATTTTTCGTTAAATACTGATTTTATTGCCCAGTTGGTGATGATGTAAGATCGGTAAAACTATTTAAAAAGTATTTCCTAATAGATGCTCAGGGAGACGGAGGTTGTTAATAGTAATGGCGAATTTATTGCGAAAATTTTGGTCTTTAGAAATAATGTTACAGGTAACCCTTTTATGAACACCATCAACGATGTCATGTCCAGGATTCGAACCTCGGGCCCCGGCGTTGCTAAGACTAGACCACTTTACTGTTCATCGTTGGCTTCGTGAAATTCAAATTCTGCTCCGTCAGCAGATCAATATAGTGATTTAAATTAAGCATGTGCACATAAACACCACTTATAACAGGTAAAAATCTCTTTGTACGCGTAAGGCATTATGTTGCAATTTGTGTTTCGATAAGTTTATTGAATCCAAAAATACAAGTAAAATTAATGTTAACGTCCATAATGGACATAAAGGTGTTAATATAACATCCTCAAACTAAAGCATTATGTTTCAAAAGTTAAAAGTGGAGACAGGAGTACCTTAAGAATATTTTTAACTCTTATAATTACTGTTTAGTTCTCGTCCACTTCTATAATTGCTTTTAGAAAAAGGATTTAACGTATTCCAGTAATAATATGTTTTTAAGATTCCGGTTTTCTCCTGTTTTTTTATCTCTCTCGCTGAATGTAGCCTTTGTCTTACCCTCTCTAATAATAAACGCTTTCTTTGTATCCTAAAACTGGCGTGGTTTCTTTTTCTACCTCTTTCGGCGCTAATAATTAACCATGGTGGCCGCATGGGGATCAAGATAAGAGACTGAAAGATGTCCCGGCGGCGAAAGATCGTATTGGAAAAGGGAAACGACTTTGGGTTTAGATGGCTGTTATGGTTACGAGGGAATGCTAGGGAGAGAAGGGACATGGGAGCAATTAGGATATTGGAAACGGAGAACGGCAAGAAGGAATGGGAAACGATTGAGGTAGATAGGAGAGGAACAGTAAATGAGGAATAGATGGAACGAAAGATAGAGAGGGAAAAAATTAACAGCGTCGACTAAAAGCGCATGTTGGTTTAGTGTATATTCTTTATGAAATAGTAACTAAGCTATGAAATACCGAGTTAGTATCTTTTGCGAAATTTATTTATTTTGGGTGAAACTCTAAGTAATTTAAACTTTAAGAGATTTTGATTTCGCTAATGTTGACATTCAAGTGTGATGATGTATTGATATTCGGGGTATAGATTCCATTTAATCTCCATTACTTACAAGTAATTATTTGATTAATCAGTGGAACTTCCCTTTTAATAACAAACTGTGGAAATCAACTCTGTAATGGCGTCGTATCACATTTGATTTTGTTATTGATAACCTTAATTGTAATACATCTATTGGCCTATACTCATCCATGCATTGGTTATCTATACATAGGAATGTTATTACAGTACCTGCCTTTGACTTGATTGCAATACGGTTAGTAAATTATGTTAATTATATGTTATCGGCTGCAGTGGCGGAGTGGTTGGTGTGCTAGTTAGCCCCAAGGTTCTGGGTTCGAGTCCCACCTAAAGTTTTTTTTCCGATTAGGGAATAGTTCGTGTTCATCAATACTATTAATTATTAAAATGGATGTAATTGTGGCCTTCCTGTTTCCGTTGAAGAAATTATTATCATGTATGATTTAAGATTTATCTAATTGCTCTTAAAAATGGAAGAGCCCTCCTTATATTTGGTTTAACTTCAGTCCCTAGATAATCCGAACACCATGCGATACGATACCGATGCTATGAATGCAGGTCATAGAAAGGGCAACATTCATTCCCCATGCAGGTGAGGATTGAAAGAAGGGCTTCAGAGGCCCAGGGATTACGGAGGTTCGCGATGAGGCAGATAAAACGCGAATCACATTCTAATATCGCCATAAAAAGGCGGGGATGCGGAGGAAATATCCCCGTATGACGGCGTATCAAAATGGAATCGATAATGCGGGAGCGCGAAGGTGAGGGAACACGTAAAGGATAGGTGATTAGAGCTAGGGAGGTGTAGTGCTTTAAAGTGGAGTCGAAACTGGGAGGAGTTGGAGATGTATATGGAGGAGTTAAAAAGAGAGAGAGGATCCGAAACCAGAGCCCTGATTGGTCAGTCCTCCTCAGACACGATCACGATAATGAGTGCTTGCCGGCCGGTGTGAGCCTGCGTGTATATTTGTCTCTCTGTTTCCCCCTCCCTCTCCCTCCCCTCTGCCCCCTTCCCCCACCTGCCCCAGTATCCCAGTCCTCCCTCCCTTTCTTCGGACATCTCCCTCCACAACACCCATCGCCTCACTCCCACATCGCTAAGCTTTAACCATCCTTCCCCCCCACTTCCGTTCAACCTCCTCGCCTCCCTACCATTCTGCGTAATTAATTCTCCCCTTAATCCCCTCTCTTTGGACCTTCTCCGGTGCATATCTTCCCTCGCCGCCGGTGTACCACACCTCCCCCTCTCTAATTTAGTGTCGGGTGTTGAAGTACAGTGACTAGATGCACGATCTTCCTCCGTAAAAAAGTCGGGTTGGAGAACGCATTCGCCGACACCTCTCTTCTCTCCCTCCGTTTCCCTCGCAACGCCAGGGGAAGTTTCCCCACACACACAGTGTGTTCAGAGTTGCGGGTGTGATACCACACACACACATTCACGAGCGAGCCCGCAGCCAGCGCGGGGAAAAGCAGTCGGTCAGTTCATCGGCGGTTGGGCAAAAACGCCGAGGCTGGCGCGTTACCTACGCCGGCGACCGGCTTAGGTGATCGCCGAGAGAACGGATCGGACGGCTCCCCGTCTTTCGAGCGGATTTTTGTCCCTCGCGAGATTTTGGTTCCGAATCTCATCTCTGGAACGAGGAGGTGGTTCGGAAATAGAATAAAAGTATCATTTACTTATCCCTTATCTCCCGCACCCCTTCTCCGGATTGCTTTGTTTCTCCTGAGGAATAGATGGAAGGGGGAGTGGCTCCTTAAGATGGTGGTATGAGTGAACTTCTTTTCCTTCAGTTCTCGACAAGATGGGAGTGGAGATGAGGAAGGGTGGGTGGAAGGAGTGAAGAAAAAAGGGGGGAAAACATCTGACTGTGGTAGTGCGTCATTGTGAGGATTTTGGTGGATGTGTGTGCAACTGTGCCTATGTGAGTGGCGGTGAGTGTGATTGAAGCTCAGATTTTTTTGTTTCTCTTCCGTTTAAGGGAAATATTTTCAGCGCGTTGCGTTCTGTGTGACGCTAGAGCGAGACGGTTATGTTTTATTTGGTGCTTTCTCTCGACATGGATTGGTCGTCTGCCGGTTACTTGCCTGCTCAAGGATAGCATCCTTTCCTCAATTAGAACCAAAATAGGAAATAAGTGCTTTCTAAGTGTAGGTGACCCACGGAAACATTACCACAAGGATTCCATTTTGTTTTACGGAATTTTTTTTTGTTTCTCGGTGCGGTGTTCAAGACGTTGCAAGGTGCACCGTGACACCAGAAGCTATACAGCGGAGGATCGGAGCACCCGGTGAACTTTGCGAGAATCACCTCAAGGCCGACCCATTAGCGGTCAATTTTTCGCGGGTTTATTTTTTCCCAGTCAATGTGGTGCCTCCCGAATGGGAGAAACGTTTTAAGCGGCAATCGCCGTCGAGTGCACGTCCGTGATTGAACACGCCCGGAATCAAGTCCCCAACACTGCTCTTTGCCAATGATTCCGATCCTGTAATGTGCATCTTTCCCGGACAACTTCCGGTCACCTCCGCTTCACGCCCCTTTGCCCATTTCCGGGAGGATAGTCTCGTTGTTTTCCCCGACCATCAAACACGCCATTTTTCCCATTAGCCCGACTGAAAAGGGCGTGTGAAAATAAATAAAAACAGCCACGTTTGATCCTCGCAACGAGGTGTTGGACAGCGACACTCAACTGGTTGCCATCAGCCCACCGAGATCGCCGTGCTCCGTTTCTCTACGTACGAGACGAGTTTCGGCTCGCTAAAGTGCCTCTCGATCTACGAGGGAAATATCCCAGGCGAAGAGGGATAGAAATATCATCACCGATATTTTGGCAAGGTCTGTATGCACGGAAATATGCATTTCTTACTTTTCAAAAACTCTGGACGAATTAAAATTTTCGATTCGTCACTTTGAAGCATTTTGAAAGTTCCCGAAAGAGATTCACTTTCACGGAACGATTGGTTAGAGTACTTTCGTACACACTACTTGCATCTAACTACTTTACTTCGCAAATCAAAGAGGCAGCTTATAAATCCACTTATTCGAGAAAGGAAGAATTGCATGTTATATGATTCGTTCCTGGAACTGTTGTATTTATTTTGGGATTCAAACCTGCTAATATTTGCAGGTGTTTCAGATTATTTTTTTCTGTAATTCAACTTCTTTCTGGAAAACATTTAAGGAAACTACGGAGAGCAACTAACTGTCAACGAGCAATGAACACTTGTTCATAAGTAAAAACAATGGGAATAAGTGATATCCCAGCAAAGCTCAAGTCTCTGGTCAGGTATTTCACAAAACACTTGCTTGTAAATTTTGAAGCTTTTCCGATCAGTGGAACGAGCTTGGATTTACAACAGGTCAAACTAAGAGAAATATTTCAGAAATTATAGCTAATAAACTTTCCCTGGAACTCAAACACAAGTTGAATGGGAGCTGCTGATGAGGGGATATTTTATGCGATTCTAGAGCCGTAAAAGTGTTTAGTTTGCAGAATAACATTATTTCTCAGAATATCGATTTCGGTTTGTTTTAGAAGAAAACGTGATTCCTTGCGTCATGTTTCGTCTTAGAATCTCAGTTAAGGATTTGTTGTAACCATTGCAAAAAAAAAATCTAAAATATTACTACCATGCCTATTTTTGTTGGCATGTGGATTGTAGCCGAAATATTTTTTGGACTTGATACATTGATATAAGCGGATGTTATAACTAACTCTAGCAGATGATTATTAACAATTATTTTAGATTTCAACATAGCTTCTTTTGGATTAAAAATATTGTTAATTTGTCAACTCCTTTTTTAACGGCGCTCTCAATTTGTATTAATGATTCTCTGATAACGGAAAGAATTTGTATTTCTCCCATCAAGTCCCATCAACTACAAACCTGCGATGAGGTTTTTAGGAAAGTATCCAAATCCAGATTATTTGTAACCATAACACCCGCATTTATTAACTTTTAATGGTATAATTTTATTCATGCATATACATTTATTTTGTAGTAATTCTCTAGAAAAAAATTACTGTCACTAAGTAATATTTGCTTATAATATTTACAAAATTATTCAATATGAAATTACTCTGCTTTTGAGTACGTTTTTACAATGAAAGCAAATCTCAAACGGCAGCTCTTGTTCATTCTTTTTCTACGGTTTGCAATCCACGGAATCAAAGGGAAATATACAATTGAGTTAAATCCGCTTAAACTTTAAATGAGCGATTTGAGACTAAAAATTTTATTTTTCTATTCCTATAAAATCTTGTTGTCTATAAAAGATAAATCTAAAGTGCAAAGGGAGACAAATGGAAATGGTATGCTTCGTTAGCATTAATTTTGAAAACGAATTTAGTGTAAACAAACAGTCTGGCCATCCTTTTACTGCGGCAATCTAAGGATCATAATATTTATAAAGTATTGGAATATGTATTAGGATTAAATCTTTTCTGTCTCAGCTGTCACGCACATGATAATTCAAGAATCATCTGAAGTTTTGTGTGATCTTAAGTTAGACATATATATTGCCAAATATGACCCGCATTTCCCAAATTTCCTAAGGTATTCAGAGCCATCTTGATAAGGTATCATCTACATCAGGAGATCAAGAAAACCAAAGACAACCTTATTGAAGCTTCGTCACTATTGATCGCGGATTCACAAGAAGCCGTGCATTGTATCATATCATTCCTGAAGCAAATCCGGAATATAATTGATAAGTTCCTTGCCATGTTATGATAGACGTCAATTAAAGTACTCTGTTTATGTCACTCGCTATATTCTTTATTATGTGTAAACGTGGGTAGCATGATCAAAGGATGGAGGTGTATGACTTATAACACAGAGTGGTATATGCATCAGGCATAGTGTTAAATTCTCTGAAGAAATGGAGGCAACTGAGCCATAACCAAATCTCTTCCGTCCTTCGGTGTTTCCGGAATGAACAAATACAGTTAGTTACACAAGTAAAGAACTCTATTTCTTGTTTATGCAAATATATGATTCTCACCAAACAGTAAATTCTGGAGCGCGAGTACTAAAAACATGGAATCCAATACATACAGACATTCATCTATGCAATTCTTAATATAATGGAATTTTATAGTTCGTTCTACATTGGAGGAGCTGTAGAGTATTTTACGACTGACGTAAACATAAACAAATTGAAAATAAACAGCAGCGAAAGGTTCAACAGAACGTCGGAGCGGAAATATTTTCGACCGTTGTTACGCAACGCCACTTCATGCCTTGCAAATGCCTTCGAAAAAAGTCAACCTGCAGTAACCTTGCCCTTCGTTTTCTTAGGTAGCTTGGTGTATTTCAGTCCAATGCCTCTCTCTCCCGAACACGTGCCCTCCTCAGTAAAACCCATTTCTCCCCTTCCCTCCCCTCTCTGTAGCCAGCATCCCAGCAGCCTTCCCTTATCTCCTTCCCCTGTGTTTCGTAGCTTCCCGGTGTGTCCCGTCACTATTAGCCATCACTCGCCTATTCCGACCACCATATCCCTTCATCTCCCCCACCCGAAAGAGCGTTCCCCATAGCAACGACCTCGTGACCTACACAAGGAAGACAGGCACCTACTCGTCACCCCATTCTACTCCGTCAAACCTCCTACGCCCCCGCTTCCGAGCCCACCGATCCCCTGCCGCAATTCTTTTAGGCGAACCAAACGCGCCTTACTTGACCCTGATATTTATTTCGATGGGAAATTCTATTTACGTTTTCAATGATATTTATCTTATCCTGGATTTTTTTTCAACCTGATACCCCCACTCTTTTTGGAGCGAGAAAAATTTTGCTCGTGATACCCTTTATGTCCGGCTGCAGTCTTGTGCTGGATAGCATTGGGCTGGTGGAACAGTGGAAGATGATTTTGCGGAAATTTAATTGTACTTGATAATCTGGATTGTTACTAGAAATTATAACGTTCGTTCTTGCTCATCTCTACCCCTGTTATCGGAATAATAAAACGGCTTTTGGCGTTGCTTGTTGGAATTATCGTATCGGAAAGAAGAAGAGCGCTAAAATTCCGCATGTTGTTGTTTCCACATGACTGTTGCGATCTAGGTTCCGTTACACTGGTAAACATGTTCTGGTATTTCATTACGCAAACGTTACACCTGTAACTGAAGGGAAATGCCTAAAGATACGGCAAGAGTAGAGAAACCTAGGTCACAAGAAAGTCGTAAATGTGGAATTGCACAAATCGTTTCTCTTATTTCCGACTGTTATTTGAAGTTTAATGAATGTCAAGTTGCATAGTTTAATTTGTTTTCTATGTATTCTGTTCCTTCAGTTTTGCAAACGTTCAAAACCGGGTAATACATTGCTGGGAATAAATTGAAAGAGTTTGTAAGCCATTTTTTATTTACGTTGTATTTCCTATAGCTTTAAAGTAAGAAATTGGCAGTGTCAACTATTTCGTGCCCTTATTATTGTGATATGTGTTCATGGTATTTATTCCAAACTCCATTCACTATGTGGTTTTGCTACGCCATCTCCTTCCGCAAACCGAAAAACAGTTGAACGAGTAACGATTTTAGAAATGTGGTCCTCATAAACGCAGTACCTAGGTATACAGGAATGCATCATTACTAAATTACTTCATTGGCCATAATTTAAGGCAATTCAACGCTGTACGTACGCCTTTGAACAGCTACAAACTAGCTTCTGCGTAAATGAGTAAGATGGACGAACTATGGAGCTTACATGCTGCAAAATCTGTTCCCAGAAAAAGATAATAAGTAATATTTTGCATGTGGATTTGTAGTTGAAAGAAGTATCAAGGAATGAGTAGTAAATCGGATTGGAGAACGAAACACATCCTGAAAGGCCTGTGGATTTAGGACATCACGGACATTTATTATCGTTCTTTTATTTCCGGGTTTAATTCCACCGCGGATATCCAGGCAAGCATACAGTTCTATAGCGGACGCATTTTTTCCCGCAGAAATTCCTAAGAGTAGTTGTTTCTGCGGGCAGTGAGATCGAGAACGAAGACAATATTTCTTTTCCATCTAAATGGAAATGAATGTTTTGTTTAAATGCGATGCCGGGCCGCAATTACGCGATGATGCTTTTTTCTCGGACGTAGTAACCGAAGATTGTTTTGGGTCTCTGATCGTGTGGGTGATTTCTTCAAATAAACCCTCCCGTAGTTGTTTGGTAATAACTAATATCTGTTGTTTTGTTTGTTTTTTTTTTTAACCGTGTTTTGTGATTTTGATATGGTGTTTGTTTCTATTATCATATGGATACGTATCAAGTGAATGGTTTTGGCGATACCGAGTTATGATTGACGATGGGGGATGTTTGCAATGTAGAAAAATATTTTGGATAGAAAAAGTAATAGTCATAGCATCTTTATGGAGTAAGTTTTACTTTAATGAGGCTAATCCCACAATCCACCCTTCAGAGGAAGCAAACAATCATGCCCTAACCAGAATTCGTCTTCTGGAATTCTGGTTAGGGCAAGATTGTTCTTTCATTGATAACAGGATAGTACGGAATTCCGGTTCACTCATTGTTAACAAGATAGTACGCTAACTTCGAGGCCATCCGTTCGTACGAGGTATTTCATGATGAAACCAAATTTCCCAACTAAGAAAGCCAAAGGTGATAGTCGACAATCAGTCTCCAGTAAATAGCTCAAGTTCTGTATTCTGCAAGTTTTTCTACCTCATTAGGCAAATAGCCCACTATAGGTTATTTAAATTTATGGACCATTAGCATTTGACAAAAATAGGAGTTTCCCGCCCCCTGGAAAATTAGAATACCTCGCATTTGCTTAACAGAAAAGAGCAGCGCGCGAAAGAAAAGAAATTCCGAAGAATTCGGAAACAGATTAACAATTTAAACATCGTGATTATGTTTGGAGTACGTACCTGCTAGCCTTACGAGGGAAATAGACGAGGAATACATTACGGCCGGATCCTAAGAACCGCGCTCGCAGAGGAATTGCCTCACCTACGTGAACGCAATGCATTTGGCACCGTCCTAAACGTCCTCTTAAACTATTTTGCCTTTCAAATAGAGAAATGTGCGACTAGGATACGGGATCGATGCCACATCTTGGTCTTCCAATCGATAGTGGCTCCCTCAGCGGGCGATATCCATCGCTTTAGCGTTGGAAATCGCGGAGCGTCCGGCTCACTTAACGTCGGCTGGTGATTCCATCGTTTAGTGCGACGTCGCCGACGCCTGCCCTCTCCCGATCTCCTTTCCCCCCCTCCGACGCCCCTCCCTCCTCCCCCTCCCTCTCCGAATCCGCTTCCAGGAGAGAGGGAGAGAGCGAGATCGGGCGAAGAGCGTGTTTTTGCTACGCGAAGCCTGCAGTGCGCTCCAGACGTCCTGGCTGACCGTCCGTCGGCTGTTACGGCGCCGTTCTCGCTCACACACAACCTGCGTTTCACGTCCGGAAGCTCCGAATCACGCCGTTTTGCCGACACGTCTCGTCTGCGAAGAGACCGGACAAGTATCACGAACTTTTTTTTTCGAGGGGCTGACGGAACGGCGTCGGAAGGTGTGGTGTGCTCGGTGGTCGCGATTGTTTTGTTTTCCCCTCTTTCTCCCTCCCCTCTCGCCCCCACCCCCCGGACAAGCCCATCTCGGCGGACGTCGGTGGACACGTGACTCGTGCAGTGCACTTTCGGGGTTCGAATCGGATCCCGCGAGCTCGTGTGCTTGTGGCAAGGGATTCGGCCCCACAGGGGATCGTGATCGGACCTCGAAAGTTTCTTCACCTCTTTTCGATATTTTCCCGCTGGGTGGCATGTGTCAACTGTATCTGTGTTTCGCCGGAGTGAACGTGGGCGTGAAGTTCATCCCGTCGTGATAGTTGGATTATCGTTTCCGAAGGCATTCCGCGAGTTTTGGACGCGTTCCGACTCGTGAATGGATACGGATCTGTGACTTTTCGGGAGGGACGTACCTCCGGCGGGGGCGTGTTGTTTTCGAACAGCGCGCTTCGGCGGGATACGGAGCCGATCGCCGCTCCTGTTCGATGACTCCGGAGAAGGAATGTTGTCAAATGTAGGTTTTTTAGATTAGCGGTGGTGTGCGCGGATCGCGATTGGGTGGACTCGTGAACAATGTCTTCGGAGGCTCGTGCACGGAGGCCGCGTCACGTGGCCGGCTCCCACGCAAAACCTCGACAAAAGTGAAATGACAATTTTCGATCGATTTTTCTAAGAGACATGTTTCTTGTGCATGTGATTCAGTGCCGTGCGAGAGCTGTGATCCTATTAACCGCGCCCGGGACGCTGCCGTGAATTCTTTTGTTTGTTTTCGTAGTTTTTTTTTCGCGTTCGAACGCTCCGACACCTGTGGTGGTTTTGAAGGTTTAGGGAATAGAGGGATGTATTGAGGGATTTGACGAAGAGGATTTTCGGAAACGGAGGGAAGGAGGACGCGGTGCATGTCATCGGGAGACAAACCCGCGATTCGCCGAATGGACTGAGAAAATTGGATTCATTGTCAAAGGTGAGGTTAGGTGGAATGCGAGCATGAAGTATAGAGAACATTCATAGCTTCCAAAAAAGGAGGGAAGTATGAATTTAACGAGTTTGATAGCGTCACCTACGAAAGCTCGGTTTTGTTTTTGTTTGCGTTACCCTATCTATTAAAACCATACCTCGAAAGCTTGCAAAATGGTTAATATTAATAGCTCCCAGTAAACGCCCACTCGCAAATCCGGACATTAATGACTTATAAAGGTGGAAAACAGTGACGTAAACAGCAGATGGGTAAAAAAATGTGTAAGTCTTTCACTAGTTGGTCGAAAACAATGGGAAGTTATTTTTCCGTTGACCACATCAGTACCACTCGCAGCTTCGAGCCTTAAGCTGCGCACCACACCAATTTTCACCGATTGATTCCATAAATATTAAATTTAAAAGTTTTGTATTTTTATTATATTCCCTGGTTGCGGTAATTTCGTTTGGATAATGTTCGAAAAGAGCAAGGAAACGCTCTCTGCATTCCTGCTCTATCACATAAATTACCTTCGGAGCGTTCGGACATTGAATAAGATTTATGACGCTTCTAGCTCAAGACCTGCACACTAATGGGAACAGAACTTGCCAATGTGTAATTAATTTCGTTCGTGGGAAGTTGACAGATTTATTAATATTTCCTTAATGCATGTTGTTTTAATGGAAGCCGGTGCAAACAGGGAGGTACGTAAAAGCTCCTGCTTGTCATTGTCATGACTCAAAGCCTATCTGATAATGCGTTCTGCACTTTTTGAAACTTTATAATCTTCAAAGAACTAGTAACGATCGTGCATGCATAAACAGTTGTTTATCTCTTAATTAAATCCTTTGCGAACACATGGAAACATCCACGTTTGCGTATTTATGGAAGGTGGAATCAACATACCTGCGCTTATGTATTTCCATCTTTCCATGGGTCTAAGGAAAAGAATGAATAATAAAGTTGACACACATGCTCGCTATAGCAAATGAGTCTTTCTAATTTGTCGTTCCCATGTCCTCGTTCGGAGGCGTAAGCCAACCGCGGCAGAGGAATAATTGCGCAGTTGCTTCCACTTCTATATCTCAGAATCCTTAGCTTCGTACGATTCTCTTAATCGAAACGTGGACTTATTTTTTTCGCGGAGAACTCGGACTTTTCACCCGCGATCCGTTTCCCTCCATGCTGGAGTACGTCGTCACCGTCTTCGACCCTCATTTCAGAAAACTCTCGCCCATATTTACGAGTCTTTCTCTCATTCCGAAGGTGTCGTCAACTTGTTTGCGTAACAGCGCCGCGTCGAATTGGCGAAAATTATAAAAAAGGAGAGGGAAAGAGAGGCAAGGTGGGCCATGTGATGCACGTCACTCCGAAGTGACCTTCGTCGGGGCGAAAAAATGTAAGAAGCGAGACTGAAACTGTGCGATTTATTTGTCATCGCGGCTTATGGTAACCCAAGTGGGGTACTCAAAGTTCTGGACGTGCGTAAAAGTGTGCCAGATTTTAGTAAATGTGCAATATATTTCCATGACTGTTTTGGAATGTAGAATGCCTCTTTAAATTGGCGAAATGTTTTCGGACCACCTTTATGCGGGATATGCTCTCATCTCGCAGTTTTTTTTTTCTGAGAGCGAAGGTAAATATCGGTATAAATTCGTCCAAATAACGATATCGACGATTGCCTAAAGGAGAGATTTTCTGATTTAATAAAAATATAGGACTGTGACTTCGTGATATGACGCCATAGCAGTTATTTTTGTATCTTAACTGATAATTCTGCGATATTTTAAGATATTTTTGTTGATCTTTTTTAAAGCACATGAAGAACATTTTAGATGCTTTTTATTATGGGCGTCGTTCTTATTGCGAGTGGGCTAAGATGGATAGGTGTAGGTGTAACGTGGATTGGTGTAGATAAGTTATATGAATCATGTATGTATGCAAAGGGTCCACCCAAGTTTGTCCTCTTCATTATTTATTAATCAGTTAAATATTGACCACACGTATATTTATTCACAAAAACACAAATAAACTCTTTAAAATTGGTTCAACGAAATAAAATTGAAATATTTAATATTTTCTATCAATTTGCCCACCTCAATAGAATTACCCCGTTGTGGCAAATGAGCATACTTTATTTTAGTTTATAATGAATAGAATCCGTAATGAAATTTTTAATTTTCAGCATTGAACTTCATTGAACACATCTTGAATTCTCTTATTTCTTTTCTGGGGACACTTTTAGATATTTGGCGTTACTAAGGACGGTATTATTTTCGTCTTTTAGCATCATCTATGAGAAGTTTTAGTAAAATAAGTGGAATGTAAAGTACTGCACTGCGTTACAGTTGATAGGAAATCACCGCGATGGCTATGAGCAGAATTTTCTAGTATTTATCCTTGACTGATAATACGGATGGGAATATGTTTCATGCTGTCAAAATCATCTATGAGGAGCTATAGTTGATTGTTAATATGGATGCAAAAAAATCTTAGAAGAGTTTTGCCAGGGACAAAATTCATCTACAGTACATTCATTAGCCGTAGAATTTGTGTAATAATATTTTGATAGTGAGAAAACTACTTAAGTTCCCAATATACTAATGGGATTGTAGGTAAACGGCTTTCTTAACTTACTTTCCCTGGCATACCCGTGAAAAATATCACCGAAAGGAAGTTAGATATACTTTAATGATGATACTAAAAGATTCCCTGAGCATGCATGTAGCAAGCACGCTAGTGAAATCACTCGATGATTCTAGAAGTAAAAACCTATGCCTCTTTTCACGAAGTCACATCTTCAAATATTTATAAAATTTGATGTAGATTTTTTACGTTTTATTTACCTATTTCTTTGGAATTATAGTTAGATAATAGTCAGAAGTTCTTATGATTCTTTTCCTGGAAGACATAATTTGATATCAGGAAATCACGATACAAAAAAAAGTAATTTTATCCTCTATTTTTTTACATTTAGTTTTAATGTCGATGAATATCGTTTGAAGTTTTTAATAACATACGTTTGAGGGATTAAAATTAAAAAGCAGATCAAAAGGTCATATTGTTTCAATTAATTGGCACACTAATATTGAGCCTTTGGGTGGACAGAATATAATCACATCAGTGATAAATTCATACGGAGAATGCCTTATGATTCACGAAAATTCATTAGATAATTCTTAACTTCTCGAATTAATTCCTCCCGTATTTATTTCCAGGAGCGTACCACTCCTTTGGGAGTGGTACGCTATTTGCGCTATGAAAAGGCACGGATCATTATTTTTTCAATTTTAAATCATTATTTTTTCAAAGTTACGAATTGTCAAAATGGTGCAATCGAGAGGTATGGATTTGTATGGGAAGTGAGAAAATACGTACGATCCTACAAATGTCACTAGGTGAAAGATCAGCTTTCAGGAGCATCTCTTATAGCAGCGTCGAAATAACGCCTTAGATTTTGGGTATCCAACCACTGCTACTAAGGCCAAAATACGGTTACAAGATTTTCAAATAAAAGGATATTAATAAAGGAAAAAATTTCCTAAACTATCACCTGGGAAAGTAAATTCAAGTTATTATATAATTTAGATTGTGGGTAGAGAAGTATTGTGAAATAAAATTGTATACGTTCTAATATATAAATCACACTATTTTCAGTTGGAGTAAGCATGTTAATTTCGCGTTTATTCATAATACTTTTACCGTTGCAAATTTCTCTTGCTTCAGATGGATCCGTACATAATTTCGCACATTCACTCCTTTTATCTTCTCAAGTCTTCTTCCTTAAATATTACTTTTTCTTGATCAATCTGCCTACTCGCGGGCCTTTTCTTCCTTTAGGACCGCTAAAATACTTATTTTCATGATGTATTTGTACTATTAGACCAGTGTTTCCCAAACTTTTTCATGCTATCGCCCCCTTGGATCCATACCACCGCCCCCCAAGTATGAAAATCTGTATGACCATGGCTGAAGAAAGATAATAAAGAAAAGTAAACACCACAATGATAAAATATCCACCAAATTACTATATGACTATTAACTAATCCAGTAGAACTCCAACGAGAAAGAAATATGATAGGCAATGGAATAAAATTCTTTTTCGTCTAGCGCCCCCCTAGATTAGATCAGCGCCCCTAGGGGGGCGGTAACGCCCACTTTGGGAATCACTGTATTAGACCATAGAGAGTACAGAAAGAAATTAATGTAGTCACTAGCTATTACCATTGGAGAATATCCATTCGCCTTAGGACTTATGCCACAGGACAGCACTTTCCAATATGTTGTTCTTCGCGGCACGGTTAGATATGAAATCAAAATTCGCGGGACTCTTATCTGTAACCTGACTGATTTCAGTGCAAACTCAAATTGATGAGGTACAGGACAACTAGTGTGCGAGGGGAAACTGCATTATTTTCATCGATATCTGTTGAAATGATAAAATATTTTTGGACATTGTGCACATACATGTGAATGTGTATGATGTGAAATTAGAAACAAATCCAACTTAAGAATAATCTGAAGCACATCAAGATCATCGGCAGAACACAGTAACCTGGCACTGCAGTTCGAAAACGATACCACACAGAACGACGTTATGCTAACAAGGCGCAATTAAGAGGTTTGACTGCAGCGTGGATACCCCAAACTTCATCGAAAGTTTCGGAAATTCACGGAAAAATTCGAAGCGTAAAAAACAGAGACGTAATTCTTTCCGGCTCGCACATAATTTTCCTCATAAATCCCTCCGAAAGAGCGCCCAGAAAATAGGGTGTCCGTGTCCTCCCAAGTTTCGTAATCCTCCGTCGCCTCCGAGTTAATTCAGCAATAATTAAGATCTTTCTCGGCTTTTGACAACTTGAGCTTCGCCTTCCGCTCTCTTTCCCCCCCCCCCCCCCCCGAAGCCACCCTTATACTCCTACGCTCCCCCTTTTCACGCCTTCGGCCATCGATCGGTTCGTTCGCTGTCCACGCGTCCTCGCCACCGCCGCGCTNCCCCCCCCCCACGAAGCCACCCTTATACTCCTACGCTCCCCCTTTTCACGCCTTCGGCCATCGATCGGTTCGTTCGCTGTCCACGCGTCCTCGCCACCGCCGCGCTCAATCGCTTTCGCGCGGGACTGTTATGCTGAGGGCAATCCAAGTGCGATCTCGGGAGGCGTCCAACAGCCATTGTTAACGCGGGCCTTCGGAGAGCAGGCGTGCCAGCTCACGGCTCCACAGATCGGCACGGGGGAGTTTACGCGGGAGACAAAAGGGCCCTTTGATCTGACACGATGGCAATCGACCCGATGGACAATGCCTCCGATGCCTCGTTAATTTGATTTTTGAGGTGCCTTCAAAGAGGCAGATTCTGTTCCTTTGGTGGACGTTTTCTTTTGGTATCTGACCTCGATCCCTTGGAATTAATATCAATAGATCATCAATATAGGGTCACGACCAGGCGACAGTGTGTCAGTATGTGGTTATTCGAATTATTTACGAAAAGTTATATTAACATTAAAGATGAGATAAAAGTAAATTTAAACCCTTCCAGTGATACTTTTAGAACAGATTCGTGTTTAGGCATGTCCTTTTCCACAATTATAGTAACCAGAATGAGACATTGATGGGTTTAGTTGGTGAAAGAATTGTCAAATATTACGCATCCTGTGCCCTTGACGTTTAATGTTAAAAATATAAAAATTCAAGCACAAATGTTAGCATAATACCCTAGTTTCAGCTCTATTCTTTGTATTTCCAGAGTAATGTTCAGCATTTAAGAAAGTAATAATAAATCCTGTTGCACAACGGTAATAGAAATGAGAATAATCCATAGTTATAAACTTAAATATCCTAGATATTAATATCACAGAAATGAGAGTGGGAGATATTCTTTGTCTGGCATTTGCCCAAGACGACTCTCCTCTACAATGTTTTTGCGTTCAATTTTGTGTTTCTGGTATAGCTTGCGCAAAGTGTAAAAGTTGCGTTCAGTAATCATTTTGTAATTAGAAATGTATCATGCTATTTTCTGAAAGATGAAATATACATTAAATTTGTCTACTAAAAAAGCGCAAAAAGAAAGGTGCCGAAAGAAAAAGTTTACTAACTATTTAATGTCAAAGCAGAAAATGTGATGGCGGATATTTACTGCCCCCACACGGAAGTTGTTGTGCATGAATAGGCGCTGTATCAAAATTTGAGCTTATATCCGTAACTGTTGTTGTCAGAGTTAGTGCTATCGTTAGATAAAGTTGTAACTATTGAGAGTTATATTGAAAACTATATAGGCGAGTTTTGATGATGCTAATATCATTCCTGCTAAATATAAAAAGCAAGTATTAAGTGCAAAAATTTCTTCAACTTTCGACGGTGAATCCGAAATTTATTCTAATGTCAAAAATAATGGCCCTTTTGAACTAATTTTAAATTCTTATAAGTGTAAGCAGATGTGTTTCCTTACATAAGTATAACAAATACAATTGTCCAAAGATCTTTAAAATATTTTTGATTAACTTTTAAAGCTTCATTCCTATATTTTTTGGCGATGGCGGTTCGCTATTTTGGGTATCCAACCACTGCTACTAAGGCCAAAATACGGTTACAAGATTTTCAAATAAAAGGATATTAATAAAGGAAAAAATTTCCTAAACTATCACCTGGGAAAGTAAATTCAAGTTATTATATAATTTAGATTGTGGGTAGAGAAGTATTGTGAAATAAAATTGTATACGTTCTAATATATAAATCACACTATTTTCAGTTGGAGTAAGCATGTTAATTTCGCGTTTATTCATAATACTTTTACCGTTGCAAATTTCTCTTGCTTCAGATGGATCCGTACATAATTTCGCACATTCACTCCTTTTATCTTCTCAAGTCTTCTTCCTTAAATATTACTTTTTCTTGATCAATCTGCCTACTCGCGGGCCTTTTCTTCCTTTAGGACCGCTAAAATACTTATTTTCATGATGTATTTGTACTATTAGACCAGTGTTTCCCAAACTTTTTCATGCTATCGCCCCCTTGGATCCATACCACCGCCCCCCAAGTATGAAAATCTGTATGACCATGGCTGAAGAAAGATAATAAAGAAAAGTAAACACCACAATGATAAAATATCCACCAAATTACTATATGACTATTAACTAATCCAGTAGAACTCCAACGAGAAAGAAATATGATAGGCAATGGA
This sequence comes from Ladona fulva, assembly GCA_000376725.2. NCBI lineage: Eukaryota > Metazoa > Arthropoda > Insecta > Odonata > Libellulidae > Ladona > Ladona fulva. The sequence goes on from KZ308164.1 coordinate 161,861, forward strand.
ATAAAATTCTTTTTCGTCTAGCGCCCCCCTAGATTAGATCAGCGCCCCTAGGGGGGCGGTAACGCCCACTTTGGGAATCACTGTATTAGACCATAGAGAGTACAGAAAGAAATTAATGTAGTCACTAGCTATTACCATTGGAGAATATCCATTCGCCTTAGGACTTATGCCACAGGACAGCACTTTCCAATATGTTGTTCTTCGCGGCACGGTTAGATATGAAATCAAAATTCGCGGGACTCTTATCTGTAACCTGACTGATTTCAGTGCAAACTCAAATTGATGAGGTACAGGACAACTAGTGTGCGAGGGGAAACTGCATTATTTTCATCGATATCTGTTGAAATGATAAAATATTTTTGGACATTGTGCACATACATGTGAATGTGTATGATGTGAAATTAGAAACAAATCCAACTTAAGAATAATCTGAAGCACATCAAGATCATCGGCAGAACACAGTAACCTGGCACTGCAGTTCGAAAANATTTATTTTATTGTCTTGAAGTTATTAATGAAATTGTTGACGAAGAACAAAATCGAATATTTCAGTTAGTTACTGTGCTAAAGTATTTCAGTGGTTTATCAATCTCTCCTTAATCCTAGGATGGCAGATCGTTTCAAATAACTTGCGCAAAGTGAGTTTTAATACTTTCAGGCATCCCTTGAAGATGGAGAGCATAATGCTTTCTCACCTCAAGTAGGAGTACTTAAGTAATACCTAAATGGCCTTTTAGAAAGCGAGGTGCCTAGGAATTTGTATTAAAATATTGCGTGGGCGATGCATCTGTATTCCAACAGCGAAAACTTCGGAAATCTCAGTACCTTCGCCGCCGTTAGGAGAGATAAATATTCCCGATAGTTGTTCTGAGAATCGCCTCTTATGAGCGATTCGGGTACAGCTGAACACTCTAGAGGTTCTGCGTAACCAACTCCGTTTTATTTTCCCGGCAGCCATTCCGGCTCGAGACACGACCATTCATCGGTCTCGTATTGATGCAGCATCCATGCACTGCACGCCCCCGCAGATAAGCATGAAATGGCACGCCCGTGTCCCCTTTTATAGATTCTAGTTGGGGGAGTTGGTGCGTGCTTTTGATGGCCGCTAGTGACCATGGACACGTTGCCTGGGAGATGGGACCCTTCAGGTTCGATTGGGATACAAAGTGGTGTTGTTTAACTCTATGGTTTTAGTCATTGCTTGAAGTGAATGGATTTGATTTCAATTTAGCTCGCTATGTAAACCACTGCCGAACTTTAAACCAGATAAGCCTAGATAGTAGAAACAGGATAAGCAAATAACATGGTCTCTGTTTTAAGGCAACAAGCGGCTAGAGCACATCATTTTAATATCTTTAAAACTATTTCAGTCGTTTTGATAGATATGTATCAGCATTTTTGGCTCTCTACCATGTGCAAATCTATTGGGATGAAGGAATGATACAAATCTATAGGGATGAAATATAGGGGATGAAGTCAATATTCACTAATTATTCTCTTAAAATTTTCTCAGGTGTCTTTTAGGATATTTTCTATTTGGAAATTGTAATTTCACAGTTTGAAGAAACTAAAATTAGTTTCTTCAAACTGTGCCTTAGGAGAAGTTACTGTTGTTCAGCCTTGAAACTGTTTGAGGAAGAAATGATAGAGAACAAGTCTACCGTGACAGGGATACAAACCCGGATATCCCCATTACCAGTCGCTTCCTCTAACCAATAAACTAACACGACAGAATGATATGGTTTGTCACCGGAGGATCCTTCTATATCCTTGGCATTCAAGTAATCTAATGCTTCCTTAACTTTTTAAACTCAATCTTCCATTTTGACACCAGTGGGAGCGGTCCCGGGTTCGATTCCCGGTGAAAGCCTATGTACGGATTGACCTCAGCTGTCGAAGCACTTTTAATAGTTTTGCTACTACTCAATTTTCCATTTGCGATTTACTACTGATGCGAAGAGAGAGTACTCAAAGACAAATCAGTGACAATTTATTATACAATTCCAGGAGGCAGGTATGTAAGTATGAGTATGAAGTAGGTTTTCTACGGCTCCTGAGCAAACTAATGCTGACCACTGACTATAAGATTGGAAGGTTCTGCTTTATAGAAATGTGACATCTATTCCTAAAAGTTAGGGAATCCCTGATAAAGATCATCATCTATTTCCCTCATATTTTCCTACTTTTCACTATCTTGTCTTTCTTTAGTTCGTTCCTTTTCGCTATTCTTTTCATTTCCACCGTTTATCCCAGCCTCTTTATTCACCATCTTAGGCCTCCTCCATCTTCCCTACTCCATCGAGGTGACTTTACGGCGCAAGCGGACGAGTCAGTAGTCCATTTTATAACCGAGGCACATGTGTGCGCTCAATTCAGGGAATGACATGTTAAAGGGGTATGAGGGACGAGGGATATGGAAAATAGGGGGAGGCGAGCGAAAGGGGTGGGGGTTTCTTCACCCTTTTGAACCCATTCCTTTCTCCGGGGTCATTTGACATTCATTTCTGGATGTCACGTTGAGTTAAATTTAAATTGGATAATTGCTCTTCAGGCCCGGCTCTTTGAAAAGAAGTGCTTTCTTTTTTTATCCTCTTATTTGCACCTACAGTTATTGTCGCTGAATTAGTGATTCTCGTCCTATCAGTTCGAGAGAGAAATGTTTCATCACCGAAAGAGTGTAAACTATTAACGTGGAGATGAATGTATTTTATCTTTCTCTTTCTGAGAGGTGTGACGTCCTTCATTCTGGAGGTTAATGTGATAAAAGAATACGTGTATATATAAGTAAATTTCGAAGAGAGAAGAATTTATTTCCACTTTTCTTCTTCCCTTACTTATTTCAACATTGCCTCTTTTACAGCTCAGTAAATCACAGTTGTGGTTCGCCATTGTCCCCACCTACTATAACATTAGAGTGGGTTCCCGGATACCAAAAATAGGATACGTTCTTTTTGGAAAAGCGGACCAGGGTTCAATTTCCGGTGGGAACCCATATGTGCAAAATGATCTTAGCTGCGGAAGGGCTTTAAAAAATGCTACTAACATATGAGATGCATGATTTGATTAAGTTGTTAGCCGAAATTACAACTAGTATTTTCATACTTGTAGAATGAATAGGTGAATAATTCCAGATTTTAATACCAATAAACTATTTCAACCCTGTCTTCGTCCATGAAAAGAAATTAACGATTTTATTTGGTCTTTGTGCTGTGATTTTAAAAACTTGTGCAGCTTGATTACTCCAGCTGTAAGAAATTTAGGAAGGACTCTTGGTAAGAAGAAAGATAAGTTAGAACTTTAGTCTTTATAAGTACTTTTCATACCCATATTACCATTTTTACAAGTTGTAGTATTCTTTGATTTATGGAGTCCTATCAGAACTTTTTACCTGAAGCAATTAATAGTGGAGACATCCTTTGTTGACTCGAGGAAAGTTGATATCGAGGAACGTCCCCAGTCAATGAAATTACTCATTCTCCGAATTTAATCTCATTCGTAAAAGCCGTTACCTAGCAGAGTCAATATATTTCTGCGCCTATTCATCCCATTATTTCTCATTAAGTTTCATCTTTGTTTGACAAAATTGTTCAGATTTTCGGTTTAATTTGTTCCCTCACCAAGCCTGTTGCTCTTCCAATTGTCAGTATCGCTGACATATGTAAAAGCATAAGGGAGAACTTTCCAGCGTGATCAACGAAGTAAAATGGCACTGGTTTTTTCAGCGTTCTCCAACTGGATCCTGGAACCAGAAAACTCGCTCTAGCTTCGCTCAGTTGTGCGGTTAGGATTTATGAAAACGATGATTATTCATGAAGCGGAGGGTTAATGAACAGGTCGTCCACCTTTTTTTTCACTCGAAACACATCTGCTGTTATTTGCAGGAATGGCTCCGGGTTTAACGAAGTCGAAAGGCAAGGATTTTCCGCCAATAATACCGATGAAATTAACCTGTCACTCTTATCGTCCGGTTAAAGCGGCGACTTGACGCATATCTTAAGGTAACACGCGGTGGAAAGGGAAAAAAGCAGCGGAAACGTTACAACTTTGGACATATCCTCAAAGCCGTATCGATGGTTCAAACTAATGGGCAATCGGTTAAAACCAGAAACAGAACTCAAAATGTCTTCTCAAGAGAAGGGACGTCTTCCTCAACGTCTGTAAAAGCTTCATCGACGGTGAAGTCTTCTATAAAATTGGCATCGGTAATTCGATACTGACACATACAGCGTTCAATGAGCTCTCTCGTTTTTGAGATTATGAGGGACAAGTAAAGAATTGTGTTTTCTGTTGCACGTAGGGAAAGTAATTTAGAGATGGAAGAGATTTAGCGTCATCATTTAAGCGCATGGGTGTTATAGTTGCTAAGGATAGAGGTTAGCTCATGTTCAAGGGGTTGGATCGTTTTCATGCATTCATTTTGGTGACGTTACAGGTAATTTATAATCTGCCTCAGATTAGATTCAGTGTTGAATTATAGGAATAGAAAATCCGTCGACAATTCTGAATAAAATTGAAAATATATCGTTTTTGATTCCATACTTAAGAATAAATCGTAATGAAATCATGAACTATCAGTAGGTATGATTAGCGAAAGCCTAGTGCTTAAGCGTGGATCAGGGTTGACGTTCCTACATTATTGTTTGCGGAAAGTCTGGTAGCCGTGAAAAGTTACAAAAATTGATATCATCTTAGTGTTACTTAAAAACTGCATTGGAACATGTTTCGCACTCAGTGCACCTTCGTTGAGCTTTTACTACTTTACTTTACTGGCTATAAACCCTTACCATGCCTACTAAGTAAATAACCTATGCTTTACGTTGAAATTTCTGAATTTGCGAAGTTCGCAGTCATATGAGCAGTTTGCAGCAGGCTCAGTTATAATACAAAAATGAATCATAGTCACTTCACCATCCACGCCTTGGTTCTCTTATTTAATTCCTAAACTGCTTCCCTTCACCAATCGGTGAAGGGAAATTATATTGTTGATAAAAGATTTTTAGGAAAGTATCGAAAAGATATAGGCTCAAATATAACTGAAGACAGAAAAACAAAGTTTTACATGGACCGCTATATAATATTATTTCATGACCATCGTTTCGACGCTTTACATCAAGTCGTGTCTCAAGCAATTGATGGTATTCAAAATTTAATGTTATCTGAATATATGTTCATAAATATCTTACTCACAGTGTTTTTTTATCTACTTCATATTTTGATGCCGACAACCATTTTACTCTTGAATTTATTCTGTATTAAACTAAAACACCAATAGAAATCTTAATTTTACTGTTAATTACGGCTAGTTATGTACGTTATCGCGAGAGAATGCGAACATGTTTTTTTTTTAACCGTAGCCGGTTTCATGGGCGCTGTAATTTTTCAGTAAAAGTTGATTCGCTTGTTCATCAGGTTTTGTTGACTACTCGGATTCCCATTCCCTACTCTCTTCTTCGAGGATATAAACAAATGAGTCCTTTCCTAGGAGACGGGTTATCGCTTGGAAGAGGGAGTTCTTGCTCGAATTATAACTGGAAAGAAGCTGGGAAACTTCTGTTTCTTCTCCATGTAATCTAATGAAGATTAATATTTTTCACAACGTAGTCACCATGATTCCATGGTTGCTGATAACACGTCTTTAGAGGTTTGTTTTGTCCGCTGCAAAACAGCTGGGAAATCGAGGTGCGTTCAAGTTCTACGATCTCCAATTTTTTTCATCTACATCTAGATATGTACCCTGCAAGCCGCCTTTCGGCGTGTGGCATGGAGTGCATGCACCATGATTCTACCTCCTTAATCGATTACTTTCGCGTATCATTCGCGGAAAACGTGAATTTATGAAACGACTAGTTCTACCACCTAATTCTCTGATTTTTCTCTCAGAATCAGAACAGGCTATGTATCAGGGAGGACAGAAAGAAAGTACCATCTCTAAACTTCTCTGAGTAGTTAAGTCTTGGTTTAAATTCAGGACGTAGGATAATAATTTTCAAGAAATTCCCATCCTTCGTCCATTACCTCCTGAATCATCTGAGTAACACTCACTGATTTATCGTAACAATTCCTTACGAAACGAATCGACTTTCGCTGTTCTTTCTCAATTCTGGAATACAACACTTTTCGGCAGGATCCCATACACTACTCGCACACTCAAGGTGAGGCCTAACCAGCGCAATTCAGTACCACTCTCGGACCATTTTCTTCGCTCATACCTACTATTTTGATCAGCGTTGAGAGTACATAGAGAGGTGTGGTTACTTATAATAGATTCGACTTGAAGATTTTAACCTGAAATGCATTTCTCGATTTGTAACTGGGATGGCAGTATCATAACAGCGGCCAAAAATTTGGAGACCTTAGAACTTGAACGCAACTCGGTTTCTTCGCGATTTTCCTGTGGGCAAAACACTCCCCTAAAGAAGTCTTCGGCAGCTAAGAAATCGCGGTGATGACATTTTCAAAAATGTGTTCGTTTTTAAGGGGATAAGATCGAGAAGTAATAGAAGTTTCAACTTTCTGGGGCAAGTTCTTTTCTAGAAAAAATTGGAGACGTCAGAAATTGAACGCACCTCCACTGGGAAGTGCAAGCAAAAGAGGCGAAGATAGAGAACATTTTGAAAAATATCGCTTTTGAGTCGTTGATCAATAGTCGTTGCCTCACTGAAACACGGTTTATAGGCGAGCCCATGGTTAAGGGTCAATTACCTTTCTCTCCTCAAGCTTTTCCAAGTTTTGATCATTTTGCCACCCCTCCTCTCTCTTTCTATTTCTTTCTCTTTTAGGGTCACCTGCCCTCCATCGTCGAGAGCCTCCACTGTATCTCTTTCTCTATCCTCTCCACCATCGTTTTGAATATCTCTCGAAGAATACTCACGCGTCAGCCATTTTTAATGCTCCGAAAACCGTCTCTAAAACGGAACGTGTGAGGAATTCACTTAGTGAATTTACAGCCTCCCATTCTCCAAATGGACTCGCGCTATCTCGAAAGCGGGAAGAATGAACAGTCGATAAATCGATAGTCGAAACAGTTAGCTAAAATATTTATCAGCGTCTTCGAAAAAAAAGAGAACGAGGATCATCGATTTTCTCCCGGTGAGCAATAGGCCGAGGAAACTATGTTATAAAAAAACGTCCGTTGTCGATAGATTTCTGCCATGTACGAGATGAAATTGGCGTTTTCTTCGAAAAGAGGAGAGATTTCTCAGGGGAAGATTCTATGCCAATCACTTTGGAAGGTGACGCAAGAAAAAGTTCGAGTCGTTAAGAAGCAGGATAATCAACGCTGGCGTTACATAGCGTCCCGTCGTAACCCGACCAGCGCTTTTATAAGACCTTCAACTTGAGGGAGTTACACCGAAGATGCTCTCCCCATTCCCGCTCTCACAAACTCTCTTCTCTCCTCTTCATCGCCTCCTCAACTTAATTCATCTCCCTCTCTTCCAATTTTCCTCAAAAATACCCGATTTCGAAACTGCTCTTTATTGTTTACTCGTATTTCACAACTCGCAAACATCATGCGATTGATTATTTTGTAGCCATTCTCAAATCCTATTTGATTATTAATATTTATAAGTTTCTGCATGTTTTAGAGCTCCTTTCTTTAGGGTGTTCTCATTCGGGAATTATACTCCTACATATTGGGAGACCCGGGTTCGAGTCCTGGTCCTGTAAGACTTTCTTCATGTCCATGTCCCCTCCTTGGGAATCTAAATTATACTCTCTGGTTTTAATAAATTCTCAATTTCTTCCCGTTTTTATCTAAATTTGAATCAATGTGTCGCTATAATTTAATAATATTAGTAAGTATACGTGTACAGGTCAGCCAGTATACAGCCACCTGAGGGCGGCAGTAAGAGTGTACTGGTGAACTCTCAATAACGTACTAATTGGATTCACTTATTTTAGAGGTGTGAAACGTTCATACCTAGTTTCTCAGTTATGCTTAGTAAGGCTACATAATATGGTTATAGAATAGATTACATAATTTATTTCGCAATATAATGCAAATTCTATCGATCCGTACATTGTAATTTAAGGAAGTACATTTATCTTTCAATATTTTGTTTATTCTTGCCTTAGTGAATTGAGTTTTCTATGACATGTATTTTTATATATTCTATGAAAAATTCGAATTTTTATTGGCATAATTCTTTGAGGGATTTTCGATATGTTGGGCCTCTGATAGAATAAACCGTACATGTACAGGAAGTAATATCAAATTTTTTTTGCAATTAGTTACTGCTTTTAGGTGGACTTTTTCCATTTACAGTATTCTGGCTAACTCGTACTACCTCACTCCTCATCTTGCCTATTCGCCTCATCCTGTTTCCTGATTTTCATAGCTAATGGTGAAGGAGTTGAGAATCCTATTTGTCTCCGACTTGATAATTTTACATCCAGAAATGCTTTCTCTTGTGTAGTACTATTCGCTGTATAAAGTTCTCTATTACTAAAATACAAGCAGATATAAGATGAAATTGTGAGGAACACTTAACGTAATATAATATGTTGAAATAGCAGTCATCAAATTTAATCAATTTTGCAGCTCCTTTTTTGCTTGAAATGTACAGTACAATACTACGCAAATGTCTTTATTGAGCGAAATTGTGACTATAAAGTTCGAATTGACCCTTTTAAGAATGCAATCAAATTATATTAAAGGTATTTAGATTTTAAACAGAAATATAAACTCTATTATACACAGACTTTTTAACAAGTGCGGTGGCAATAGAAATGAACGGAAGGTAGCCGGGAATGGTGCGAAAATAACCGAAAAGATAAATACACAGCCGTATGTTTCTAGAACAGTGAGTCTTTTACTGATCAGAAAGGAAAGAATTAATTAAATCTCTAGTAGTTGAGTTTTCTTTTCTAATTATCGACTTTTTCTTAGTTCACCTAAGGCGCCAAACCTCTTTCGCCGTCTGACTCGGAGTTCACTAAGTAACGACGCCGTAATCACTACATTCAGCACCTTAATTTAGTTCATATTTACCCCCCTCAATATGAGGCGGGAAAATTGATCGAATAACCCTACAAAGATAATGGCCACACATTCTATCCTTGAAGTTAGCCATAGAGTAAAAACGTCGAGTGTATGGGAAGAAGATTCGCGGTTCATGAACACCTGTTCATGAGGGAAGTGGGAGACGTTATAAGTTGAGGATTCATTTCTTGGTCTAACTTATATACTGTATAAATATACTAACTATTCTTGGATCGCAACCGTAGTTTCAGGATAGCTAGAGAATCATCTGGGCGAGCAATTTTTCTTTACGCTGTAATTTCTGAATAAAAATTAATGCAATTGGTATTCGGATGATACCATGAATGATTTGTGAGTACTCGCACACTCCTTGAGTTTTATTGATAACTAGCTGAAGTGCCCGTTATAAGTTGAGGATTCATTTCTTGGTCTAACTTATATACTGTATAAATATACTAACTATTCTTGGATCGCAACCGTAGTTTCAGGATAGCTAGAGAATCATCTGGGCGAGCAATTTTTCTTTACGCTGTAATTTCTGAATAAAAATTAATGCANTGGTGCGAAAATAACCGAAAAGATAAATACACAGCCGTATGTTTCTAGAACAGTGAGTCTTTTACTGATCAGAAAGGAAAGAATTAATTAAATCTCTAGTAGTTGAGTTTTCTTTTCTAATTATCGACTTTTTCTTAGTTCACCTAAGGCGCCAAACCTCTTTCGCCGTCTGACTCGGAGTTCACTAAGTAACGACGCCGTAATCACTACATTCAGCACCTTAATTTAGTTCATATTTACCCCCCTCAATATGAGGCGGGAAAATTGATCGAATAACCCTACAAAGATAATGGCCACACATTCTATCCTTGAAGTTAGCCATAGAGTAAAAACGTCGAGTGTATGGGAAGAAGATTCGCGGTTCATGAACACCTGTTCATGAGGGAAGTGGGAGACGTTATAAGTTGAGGATTCATTTCTTGGTCTAACTTATATACTGTATAAATATACTAACTATTCTTGGATCGCAACCGTAGTTTCAGGATAGCTAGAGAATCATCTGGGCGAGCAATTTTTCTTTACGCTGTAATTTCTGAATAAAAATTAATGCAATCGGTATTCGGATGATACCATGAATGATTTGTGAGTACTCGCACACTCCTTGAGTTTTATTGATAACTAGCTGAAGTGCCCGTTGATTCTCAACGGAGAAAATAGATGTCGGATTAAATATAGTATACCTATTTGTGCGTAAGAGAAAATAACACCTCGCATCTTAGTCCAATGGAACAGGTTATTGAAAACAAAAATTTTTTGTTTGTTGCCCCTGCGATTCATCACTACAAATTGTTCTTGACTGTAATAGTTAAAATCCCTGAATAATTTCCTCCATTTCATATCTTCAATTGCTTTTAAATGGGTCTAAATACATATGCATTCTTATGGGAAAATACATAAACTCGGAATCAACAATCGCATTGGTCGTCAGGGGGACGGGTTGTTTACAACCTCAAAATTTCACAAAATATTCGCATAATTTATCTAATTGTGATAAATTTACGTGGATATTTTCCAATGATAAAGTTCACGTGTTACCGAGTTAAAGTTGTGTTTTATTCCACTCTTATCAGAGATTTTATTTTTAATGTTGAATCTTATTTAAAGCGATTATTTTAGGGATTCGGGCATAGGTTAGATAGAGATCATTATGAGTGAGATTGTTAGGAGATGATTAAAACGATTGATAAAATTAAATACGAAAATATTCAGCTAATTTGGTATCGACAAGTAGTATTTAGAGCTACATAATTATACATTTTTCTTCTACAGAGCTGGATGCGACGTTTTTTATCATCTATATACTGTAGGAATTTTCATTTCGGTAATAGAGGTAGGACGTTTTAGCGTAATTTTTTCTTGCTTTAATGAGATTTCATTTTGCTGAATTTAATACCATTTTTACGTCCTCTATTGTTTTAAATGTTTCCAGAACTTGCTCCATTTAAATATTGAAACTAAATACATCATGGACACAATTTGTCTGAAATGTGCTTTCTTTAATACCAAGAGAAGAAAATGGGAGATTTAAATAAAGAATACATTAATCACATGGCATTTTCAAAACATTATTTTGTATTTTCAAGACTTTCTCGTATAAAAAATTTCTGATAAGTCATTTCGTCATCATAATATCATAAAGCTTCCCATAATAATCACCACTACGTTCTATAGCTCCAGAATCTGTAGTATATTTTATTTATATAAAAAGGAAATTTTTTCCGTTTTTCGTGAACCATGGTATGTACATACTAGAACGAAACCGAGCAATTTCTAATCCAGTGGCTCCCGAATTTGTTTCTTTCACTGCAAAGTATTTAATAATTGCCTTTTTGCATACATACGGAGTCGATAACTTACATACGGTAACTTTGAAGTTTATTCATATCCTTAATACATATTTCTACGTTCACCTTACTTATCCATGCCAAATACACTACTCTCTTTTTCTGTCTTTCTTATTTCTCTGCAAAAAAAGGAAATATCAAATCCTACATACTTATCTGCGGTCATAAGACGATCCATGATCCTTACATTAGCAACGGTGGCTTTCCAAGTCGAGTGGAATGCAAGACTTTACCACTCGCATAATTTTGCCCCCTTTTTATAATTTTCTTTCGCTGCCTGCTTATAATCTACTCTTACGTTCCCTCAATACTCATACTTTGCCACTTTAATGCGCACCTCTCTTCCGAGGGTTTTATTTGATGGAGAAAAATATTCTTCTTATCCGTGATAGAGGAGTAAGGCCATTTTCGTCTTTATACTTGTATCCTACATGTATAAGTAGCGTTTTAATAGAAGCGTTTAAATAGATAGTTCATAGATTTAGTTGAGAGTCGGTTGAAATCGCTGACATTTTTGTCTGGTATTACTGTTTGGATTAGTGATACTTTAGGAAAGCCTGGTAGAGAAGTCGCCCAGCAAGTGGAAGATCTGGGTTCGAGTTCCAGGATTTTCAGCTTTTTTACTTCCAGGCTTACATTACTTACATTCGAGGCTATTAGCTTTTGACAGTTATTATTGGATATTACTTGAAAAAGGTCTTTTGACAAAAAAGCCTTTTGTTTAATCACTCCTAGCCGTTTTTTTCGATTTTAGTCAGGATAGCTGTTATGGAGAAGTTATGACTGAACCCAAGTTATATCAGGATCCACATTATGAAGTAAAAGTAGCGCCGAAATCTATATAGGCGAATTGTAAACCACTCATACAATTAACCTTTTTCAGGTCACGAAGTTCAAAATACGTTGCGAGGATAGTGGGAATCCTCCCATACATACGTTCGCCCAATGAATCACTTTTATAAATATTCGCCATCTTAAAGTACGAACAGGTGTTTCTCAATGCACCAACAATTACAGAGATTAAGAATAAAAAATATAAGTAACTGTCTTGCTTTCTCTTTCTTAACATGTTGCCTGTATAAAAGTGACATTACGCCAGTCAGGGTGGACTTCATGAGGGAGAATCATTTTCGAGGATGCTTGCATGTTCCACAAGAAACCGTCCAGTTTCTTCTGCGATATTTTCTCGTTCCTATTCACACTCAATTGAATTTCCATTTCCCTGTGTGTTCCCGATCGTTCCTCCGCGCCATCGTTTTCATCTCTCAACGCCTTTCTAATTCCATCCACTCTTTTATCTTCCTTTCATTCTCCTCTCCCAGACACAGCCCCTTCCCTGCAATCACGCCAGTGAGGGAGGAAAGCACTTTGAGATGCCTTCTCTATCCGTATGCAGATTGATGCGAGTGTCCCAATCTCCTCTAAGTAAGTCCCGAAGCCGAGGGTTTAATTTGAGAAGTTTTGTGCGTGGCGTGAAGAAGCCCACGGATTGGATTGTGAGAGTGGAAACGGCTTCTTCCCGCAGTATCTTCTTTCCCATTGCGTCGCCAAGAGCACTTTCTTCTTCTTCTCCTTGCGCTCGGGTTTTTTTGCCGAACCGCTCGGATGATCGGCCAACTTTGCTCCCCCAATCTTGAGAAACCTGGATCGATTCTGGCCCAGGGGTGGCGCTTAAATTTTATCTCTAGGTAAAGCTGAAAGCTAAACGCATTCGAAAGTAGATATCTCAAATAAAGGACACGATTGTGTTTTATGTCCATTAAAACAAATCGATGTTTCCACTGTGATATTTGGCGTGGTATATTTTTGTCCCACACGGAAACGGTGATAAAGTTATCCCTCTAATATTTCCTACCCACGTACATTATTCCTAAAGAAATAGACATAATGCAGGTTAACGTTCATTTTCCAATAATTCTGATGCTAAGGAGTTTATTTCCTCTTTAGCTATTTCTAAGAAGATTTGTAACCGGATCATTTCTTAAAAACCCATTAGCCTATCTCTTCAAGGCTATACTAGTTTTTAGCATGTTGCGGTAACTTTGAAAATATTTCGAGAATCATAGCCGAATTCACATACACAAACGTTCCCTTTTTCACGCATACCCCATGTTGTTTTTAAATACCCCTGATTAAAAATCGAACATCTTACCTATAATTTTCTTATATTATGAGAATGCCGTTGCTTGTAGACTGATACATCCACTTAAGGTTATTCATCACCCTCAGTAATATTTATCCATTTCTTTATTCAGTGCTTATTTTAATGCCATGGTGCTTTTAATCGATCGTGATAATCGTGAAACATTTCGATTAGTTCTAATAATGGACAAAAGAATGATGGATTGCAGATAGAGACCCGCAAAGCCGAATTCATTATAAATAATGAAAACATATTGTTATATCAGTGTCACGGACTTAGTTTCAGAATGCAAAAGAAAACTTTGATTAAAGACAACCTTTTTTAATCTTCCCGTTAGATTCCTCCCATAAACCGCATGATCCTTAATATCATTCGGCTTTAATGGATGAATACTAAAGAAGAGATTTCTTTTAGCTTATTTTTTGAGAGATATAAATCCAACCATTATCCGTTCGCATGAAAACCTAGTCCATTAGTCTGATTGGCTCCGTGGAATCTCCTTGTGTGACAGAGAGCGTTGTATGAGTCTCCCATTTCTTGCTATCGCCCACTCATTTCCTGAGATTCCACTTCGCCTTGTCTCTCTACTCTTCGCTGGCATTTATTAGAAGACCTATCTTTATCATCTCCTTCCCTGCCCATGACTATAGATAGGGGATCAAACCGTAAACCTATCCTAAGAAGGGGAAGAAACATTTTGAGATATGCGTCTGCAGAAAAATCACATCGCGTTTGAAGATACAAACTCTTTCTGCTCGGTCCTGTTACAGACCTAAGTGAGTGGTAAAAGGATGCGGTGCTCATGACAAGCTCCTCATTAAATTTTCTTTGCAAGCTACGCAAATTCCATGGTTGATTTCTCTAAACTCGGAGGTTTCTTGTTCAGTGCAAATGGAATGCGAAAGAGTTGGAAGTTTCAGTTGCAGTATCTTTATTGAGAAAGACCCCCTTTCAGGATGTTTAGAATTTACCGCAATTATACCATAAATATTTTAATTTTGTTTTACTGAATTCTCATCTTGTGGATACACTTAGAATACACACAGAATTTTTGTAATTCAAGTCTATATTTCCAAGGCAGTTATTAGTGGTAAATACCTAATGTGTTTGACTACATTCGTTGTATTAGTAGGGGTTTTATTCCAATTTTGAAGGCGCCGGATCTCTGGTGGACGTGACGAAAGTCTCATTTCCTACCTTGTTTCTATATGTAACACGATTAAATATTTTGTGTCGGTACTCACAAGCTATCATGAAATGTAATTATCTAACACAGAGAAAACACAAGGACAAGGGTTTATGTAACTGAGCTCGTGAAGCGTAAGCCTAGGGTTCTGTTCTAACTAGGTGTACACCTGGTCCTGTTCCAGACATTTTTCATCTCCTTTTTCTTAAACTGAGAAACGACCGGAATCTTGATTAATTTAATTTCAGGAATCAGTTTATGATTTTCCTGCCATTTTGAACCATCACCAATAAGCCTTCTTCCCCATTTTCCTCATCCACAACCACTACATCATCCCTTTGCAGAGGTGCCGTAACGGCGCTCCGACAGTACTGAGTATTACAGTTCCCCATCATAAGAAATATAGCCCAATGACTCTTTAGTATGATACATTTCGTAGATTGAGACTGTTTTTCGAATGGAATCTATTTCGATTGTTTCGCAATGGTAGATGATCCCAATTATTTACTCGGACCTAATTCTAAAGACGTGTTTTTCAGTCATTCAATTACTGGAACAGCATAAAAGCCATCAGTTTTACTCGCTTAAGATGCCCTATTCCTCAATTCTGATCTTTCGGAGAAATCTATGCAAATCCAAGAACTGCTTAGGATACATTGTCAAAGGGTATGTAGTAGGAATTTTCCTCCTAGTAGGAGATTACTCCTCCATGATGACTTACAGATGCTGACAAATCGGAATTTATGCTTCGAAACTATCAAACTACTAATTATTATTAATTATAATTATAAGATCGTTAGAATGAGAGCATTTTTTCAAGAAGAGGAAACCTCCTTTTACATTAGAGAATTTTCTCTTAAAATCGTAATCAATGAAAGGTATAATATCAAAATGTTAGCTTTTTATTCTTTACCAATATAAGTCTTCAAAACATCAGATTCGTGCTCACAAGAATCTCTTCGGCAAAAACTAATTAAATACATTGCTAAACAATTTGTTTATCAAAGTTTTACTCAATTCCTAAAAATCGATTATCCTCGAAGTAAAATTTATTTTCCAAGTATAGTAGAACCTCAACTTAATTCGTTACTGTTCGAAGTCAATTACTCGATAATTTTCTTTTAAATCCCAGTTTTCCTTCATATCTTTCCGTTTTTACCGGTTCGTATCTAGAAATTCGGTTCGTATCTAGTAGTCAAATGGTTTAAGGAAAGTGTTCATAAGTCGAAAAGTTTGTACGTAGAGCAGCTGTTCGTAAGTCGAGAGACCACTGTGAAATGCCTGTAACCAAGGAGCAGTGACATGATATTTTCATTCACGGATATGTATGCTGGAATATAAACATTCTGTATCTTTATTATAAATTGTATAATTTGGATTTATCTTTTATTCTAAGAGTTTCAATTGCGTCAATACTCATCGTGAATTACATTAGAAATCGCAATTCCCCGTAATAATAAACTATAAACTTTCATAGTCATTATGAAGTATGAATCATTCATAAATGGTTTACGACCTATTGATCGAATGACTGTTAATTTTCTTTGTGAATCGATGAGGAAATATTTTTATGTATGGTATTGACGTACTTACTGAAACAAGTGATAAACATATAAATATTCAACAATGACCGGAACCTTTCTTTGTTAATTAGATTGGTCTCTACATCGATTTACTCTGAAATGCCTATTTTTCCATGGAATCGTCTAGGTGAATCACGAAGCTCGTTGGGATTGCGCGATTCATGGTTTTAATCCTGAGCTCGAAAAGCTCCTTCGCCATATCTCATCATTACTTTCGAGGTAAAAATACGCCTCTTGTTTGAGCCACTGATGCTCAGCCGTTTGCTCGTTTTTGAGGAGGCTCGTCACGTCGAAATTTTAGCCGCGGGGCGCGAATAGTTAGATGTAGGTACTCTAATTAAATCCTGTTAATTATGAAAACATGGGGGAGAGGATCGCCGAGGTGGCTTGTTAGGGAGGAAAACCAGTTGGCGATTTGCCTTGATTGCCAATCCACGCAGGTAATGAATAGAAAGTCAACAAGAGTAATGAGGAATACGCAGTCTCACTTGATTTCGGTGCACCACGATGAGTGTGCGTGCCGTGTGTGTTTAACCTAATATCTGGTCATTTACGCTCGGCTTTAATTTACTAGGTAATTCCGATTTCATGGATTTTGAAGCACTTTTAAGCGCTCTCGTGGATTAAAGCCCTTTCTTCTTCCCATGGGGCGCGCAAGGGAAAATGTGGACTTTAACGCTTTTAGAAAGGTTTAAGGTATCTTCTGATTAACTGTGGTAGGGAACTTTATTTACATACAACTTCCGTGCCTAAGTTATCCTCGAATACACAACTTTTCCCAGTAATTACCTTTCGAAAAAGAATTAATGTATTATTTGTTAAGATCAAGTAGTATTTTTCAACTTCTATATCCATATTGTTTTATCTTGGGT
This sequence comes from Ladona fulva, assembly GCA_000376725.2. Lineage (NCBI taxonomy): Eukaryota > Metazoa > Arthropoda > Insecta > Odonata > Libellulidae > Ladona > Ladona fulva. The sequence goes on from KZ308164.1 coordinate 179,030, forward strand.
GGAAAATTAATTTCAATTAAACTGCAATAGTAGGATTACTATAATAAACACCTTTCTCACTGTAGCCCGTTGTTTCTAGACTTCAACCTATACTTTATAAGGGCAATAATTAGCTATTCAATAGAATTTATATTGAATCGTACTGTTTCAACCACCTTAATTGTGAACCATTTACGAGGATAAATTCCAAGGATAAAGTTCACATGTTACCGAGTAATAGTTCTTTTTATTCCCCTCTAATCGGAAATTTAATATTTAATGTTACAACTTATTCAATACGATTCTTATAGGGATTTGCCCATTAAATTAGACAGAGATCATTAGGAGGTACAATAAATATGAAGTAATATACTATGAGAGCATATATCGATAAATTGACAGATAAGACGATGATAATGAAAGATGTCTTTAGTTTTTGGCAGGTTCATGCTTTCATTCCTCAAAAATAATCGATATAACTAATGTCATTGTTATTCGATATAATTATTAAAACTTTTCTGTTCCTTAGTCTCATTCATTCGTATTTCTTTATTTCTTTTTTTTTGAAAATAGTAGACAACTAAATACGTATCTGGTAAGATTCTGAGCTATATATTTAAGAAAAAATCTTACGCTTGGTTTAAAACTTCCATGTCAAAAACATCCACAAATAAAATATATTGATCGGCAAACTTCTCCATATTTCAGACGATTATATTTTAAAGCTCCGAATATTTGCCAAGTAAATTCTTGGGATTCTTATAATATATAAGTTTGTTGAACGAATGCATTTACACGCTCGGCCAGTTTTCCAGTTTATTCACTTCTTCCTTACTTATGTGCATTAAAAAATTTCGATGCTGAACTGTCCTGATAAATTTTAAATCTTTATTTGAAATATCTATAAATTTGAAACTCCAACTATTACAAGGTGAAATTATTTGAAACGAAATTAAGTATATTCCAAGCGAAATATAGCAAACGATGGTGAAAATTTAGAAATTAAATTTTCATTAATATTTTAAATATTTAGCGTAATTTGTTCCGATCGTTTTGAATATTAGGAAAAAATAAAATTTTGAATTCTGCATTCCGGTGATTTATGCGGATATAATCTGTCCTAAATGGCTCAAAAAGAGATAGAGTGGGACCAAATTAAAAATTTTCACACCCAATGTCAAGAGAACAAATCACGGCGTGAGAAATCACCTTCGAAAAACGAGAAGCGTATACAATCATTTCTCGGAACCTCTTAAAACTCGCCGCCGAGGTGAGAAAGCCCCTTGCTTATATGCATGCAGAATCCCCGCCACCTTGCTCCAGGAACCTCCGCTCATGCGTCCATCCGCCCCAATTTGAGCTCCTCTCCTTAGTGCTCCTCCCTCTTTACCCCGTTAGCACCCCCGCTCAAGGCAGTATGACCTTCCATGCGCAAGGAACCCCTTTTACCTTTCACACACTGCCTTCCCTTCCCAGTGCCCGCGACCAATCCTTAAACGGCAAATTTCGCGCGGGCGCCCCTTACGTTCCACGGAGTACGCAATCGCAGAATTTATTCTCCTTCTCCCCTTTTCTCACCCCTTTAAACTTCACCCCTTTCCTACTTTGCTTACCTCCCCTCCCGCCTCATTAATTAACCCGCCCTCCGACGCCTTCTCTCTTGAGATACCCGGAGCGCCGAGCTCCACGGATACTCCCTCTCCGCGACACTTACTCTATCCTCGTAAAGCACACGACTTTTACGGATTGGGTAGACCATCCGACCCACGCCAAGGCACTTAAAAGAACTTAATTCCCTATTTCCTTCTTGCACCGTCTTCCACCCCCTCTCCTTTCCATCTCAATGTTCTTCTGGAAGACGAAAATAATAGCTGCAGCCGGGACTTTTTTCTTTGATTCGGTTTCCCTTATATTTTTAATGGGACCGTTCTCTCTTAATGCTCGGCTTAAGTGGCTCGGCCGCAGGGTTTTGCTTTCAGGATAAGTCACCTTTTTTTGAATCCGAAAGGCAGTAAACGATGCGTGGCTTGGCTAGGAATGAAGACCGATGGATGTATCCCCCGGAGCTCTAATTCAATTCGTGATGATTGGTTTTTGGGCTGTCCATATCCGAGCGGATTTTTCTCGATCTGTCTCGTTTGTTAATTCCCTCCACCGGCGATTTCGGAAATATGAACTTCAACGTGCTCTACAAATATTAGCTCCGGGGAAATCGATATCTTAATTCCATTAGTCATTTGACGGATATTTAAAGTATCATAAAAAATTAACCTCCGTAATCACTCAAACGTTATGCAGCGCGTTGCATATTTCGTCGGGCATAGCGGCTCCCGAGTTCAGCTCGAGAGCACTCTGTGTAGTTATGCGTTCGATTGGCGAAGATTGGAAAGTAGGCGTTTTCAATATCGCCATCGATCATCTTTCTCTTTCAAAAATTTAGTTACCCGCCAAATCTCGCTTAAATACGTCGGTATGTATGCGTTTCATCCGCTCCACAAATATAATTTGGCCCGAGGATGGATTTTTTTGAGGCCCTTGAAAGACCTTTCGGTTCCAATCACAACGAGTAAGCTTTTAATTTCACTTGCCCTACACAAAATTGTAACGCTCAGAATAAAAGAAAACCCTTTTCGAGTAATTTTAAACGGTCGCTTACCGCACCACAAGCCGATGTTTTGTTTTTGCCAGGAACCATGTTAATTAATTTTCGAAAGACATTCAGCTAATTTAATTAACTTTATTTAATGTCGGTTCGTTAAATTAATTAATTAATTAATCAATTCCCCGTATCGCTTCCGAATTGAAATCGCGCATTAATGACATCTCGTGCGTGAATTGCAGTACAAGTAACCCATTATTAAATTTCAATGCGGTCCCATTTTTCCGGAATGGTGTTCCTGCTCTCGGAAAACGTTTTCCGTAAGCCGCAAAATATGTGGCTAGATTATCTATCACTATACTTTTTTATGCCTTCTTACCGCGTGCGGCGAATTTCATCGCTCAAAGTTATTTCTCTTTCCAAATTATTCATACGCGGTTGGAATGAAATCTCCCTTGCGCGATTTGAAGTCGCTTAAATTTTCCGTCTCATTAAAAACCCCGTCACCCCCCTTACCCTAGCTGACGAAGCTGCCATCTTTTGGCCGAAACCCAAGCGGAGTGAGCCTCCAATTTCCCGCCGGATTCGCGTAATTAAGATTCCTTCAAAATTAGAAGCCCTCACGGATTCTGGGTGGCCTCATACTTGTTTGCACTTCTTCCTCGCCGCCACCCGCATCTCCATCCCTTCCGAGCTTTTTTTATTCGGCATTCCGCGGCCCAACCCCACACGCAGCTTCCCTCTCTGTAGCTGACATTTCTCCGACGCTTACTCATTACATCTCAGCCCCTTCTGTTCGTCTCCAGCGCCATTTTTCCCCGTGCCTCGAAAGTCTTTTCCCGATGATGTTTTGATATGTCATTGTATATTTCACTGCTTTCCGCCCCATTCAAGCCATTCGCGCTAACGGATCCTTAAATATAGCTCCGCGGCTTTAACTAAATATCGTCAATTCATTTAAATCGGTCGCTCTCCGGACTTCCCGCATGCGTTGATTCATGAAGTATCGATTGAAGGAAGAATTCAACGCGGCTGAGATTGAGTTTCCTAAATCCTTTCCTGCTCCCCTTTATATTTATTCGACGATTCAGCTTCCATTCGCCTTTACTCATTTTATTTCGGAGGGATAGGGTGATGGGGTATTTTGCACTAAATGTGTGTACCCAGGAAAATAATCTTAGGAAATCGAATATGCAAAAGGTCCGACAGGACAGGGACTCGAACTCGAGTCTCTCGATCTCTGGGGAACTCCTCCAGCAATCGAGCTATCTTCCTAGAAGATCCAGACATATCTCATTTGGTTTCCATCAATTTCTATCAGAATTATCGTCCGTGTTGTCCAGCTTTCATTTAGCCTCTGAAGTTATTTAATTTGAAAAATCGATGAAGTTTATGAATATGTCCTTTCCTATCTTGATACTGATAAAGAGGGGCAGCTCTATGATGTTGAGTATGAGTGAGCAGTTCTATGAGTATTTCTACGATTATTTAACGGCTTCAAACCCGTAATCCAATTTGTAATCATCCCATTTTTTCGTCTTCATTTATCGCCAAGATGTATTTGCATTCCTTCTTTCGTGAGATATATCTTCATGTAACTAATTAACGTGAAAGTTATTACTCAATAAATATTTAATTTCCGCAGAGATTATTTCCTCTTCCGGTTTCGCTCTCGAGGCAGCATAATCAGATGTATCACGTCTTTCTAAATTGCTTTAAGAAATCAACCATTTTCCTACATTTGAATTTTACTTGAGTATAGTTTTAGGTTTGAGAGTTCCAAAGACGTTTTCCTTTCATCTACCGTAAGTTGGAAACCAAGGTATTAATACTACTTTCTCATGTCTGTACTTCTCAATTTATTGTGTGATTTAGGAATGAAAACTTGACTATACCGAACTGCGAAGTGTACGGATGAGTACAATTACGAAGCAGGTAAATTTCGACATTTATTCCTGTAGAACTTACATATTTACGTTGAATATGGAATTATACTCTCATCTTTTTATTCATCTGTACGCAATGCTGTTCTATTGAGGAAAGTTTTCTTCTATCGTTTAAAACATATTTCAGAGGAAATCAATGCAATAAGTTAACTTCCAAAAAGCTTAGCTTACAATTTTATTCGTAGAAATGCAGTGATTTTATTAGTATGCAAATTATTAGTTATAAAATCAAGATAAAATAATATTCTCGTCTGGAATGAAAGGACGTAACACCTATTAACCTATCAAGCAAGAAGAATTTTAGAAAACCAGTCTAGGGCTTCAAAAAATTTAGCTTCCCTTTCGAACTTTCAAGTTGTTAAATCGAGCACCTTTTCAAGCATCGCTGTAACCACCCAGATTATTAAATAGCTTTGCTCTATGAGTAATCTTTAATAAATGCATAATTAATTAAGCAAAAATTAAACGTCTTGAAATCGTTTACTTCGTGTGAATCCTCGCGCTACAGTACACTAAATGCGAGACATTACGAGGAATCGCATCAATTTAAGCGGCTAACCCCTCCAAAACAAAAGGGCAAGGCAAGTAGAAGTGGTGATGGTTTGAAATAACTCTTAGAACTTTATAGCCGTCATAACATTGCCCAATGTCTGCCTGTGTGGTCCAGGAATTAAACGCGTCAGGTGCGAGGATTCAGCGCCTTCTTCTGCCACTCCGCAGTCCTTGGCATCCCCGTAATGAAAGCAGTCGGGCACGAGTAATTACTCAATCAGTCACGCCTTATATTTATCTTAATCTAACCACAATTTGGAATAATTAAGGGGATATAAGTGGATCTACCCACTGAGAGGATACGGCGAGAGAGGGATCTACCTTGTATTTTTGCTCTCTTTCGGTCCAACTCTCATCTTTCTATCTCTCTCGTTAATAACCTTTCATCTCCAGCGGTACCCCTTTACGTTAACCCTTCATGCAAATCCCCTCTCGCATTGTTGAAGATAAGGGCAAGGATTGTGGGACAGGGGAAGGGGTTTGGGGAAAGCTTGCGCCGAAGCACCCAATTTTCACAGCGAAGATGGTCAGGGGTGAAACGTCCCCTAAATTATTACTCCGGCTCACAATGCATCTCTTTCTCATATATTTGTATCCCCGAAAAATCTCATATCCTCCAAAGATTTCATTTAAGAAAGAAAAGCAGCGTCGGCGGTTCTTTAGACGTTTCTTCATCCTATTTTCTCTTCCTAATTTTTGAACTGACCCAACAAAAACTTTCTCCGTTGACAGCGTCGGCATTTTAGCTGAGACTATTTTCTTCGAGAAGAGTTCGCTAGAAATATTGTTTCCTTTGAATAGGACATTACTTATTTTTGTTTTATTTTACTCATGAAAGATAACTCGTTTTTATAATCTGTGGGCTAAATTTTTAGAATAAGTTTGAGAAAATGGCTTTTCATGCATTAAAAAGGTTCTCAGACATGACTATGCTTGAGATCATTTCAATATTCAATGTATGCTCTCAACATCGTCCTAATGGATTATCAATCCAAGAATCGGTAGGTCGCTGTTACTAAAGCCATTCTGCCCCTAGTCAATCATTTTATTCCCTCATAGTTACTTATTTTAGTGCTTGATATCTTCTTCCCCTAGTAATTCGGTTACAGTAATACCCCAGCTTACGCTGCCCTATTTACGGGGTTCTTGATTTTCCTCTCCCGTCTCGTCCCGCACACATGACAATTGTAAGCTTGACAGAAGCTCTCAGCCGAGTTGAAAAAGGCTTACAAATATTAGAAAGCATAGCATCCAACGAAGAAAGTGTTATAGCAACAAAGCAAGGATTTATAAAATTATCCTGTTACAAAGATATCTCGCATGGAAAAAAGAAAACATACTCGTCGGATGAGATTTTCAGATTTCATGAGCCATCGATGTCCAAATATCTCCGTTTTATTATCAACAAAGGCTCTAAAATGACCAATTCGTCCAGATTATTCGTTCTGTATTTTAGGGAACAATTTGGGTATTCAATATATTTTTAGTTTTTTCGTTCTTGGTTTAGTTTCTTCTGGCTTTTGTTAGCCCTTGATTTCAATTAAACAAATTCCATATATTCATACGTGATGTTTTACCCCGACTTCCGTGAATTTGACATACGCGATTCATTCTTTAACTTTTAATGTTATATATTGATGTACCGCATGCTTACCTGCATTTCGCAGGTTGATAGTAGAAATTCGTTGCCTGCTCTGATGTAATATTTTTACACGTCTTTGTAATATTAGCATCGAGGAGTGAATTTCTGCTTTGAAACCGAACATAAAGCTTAAAAATTGTCGGTTCGTCTTTGTCATTTGCTGCAAGAAACTAAAGTCTCTCGTGGAAAAGTTGGTTCTCAAAATATTATTTTGTTCGGTAATACAGGAAAAAAATACATTAAACGAAACCAGTTGATTTGGTGAATTAGAACGATATTTTTGTTCTTATGATTTGTTTTGACACCAGAACAGATCAATTACACAGCGGTTTCTATAATATAGATTCTATAATAGGTGTGGTAAAGTGAGCAAGGTATTGGTTTCAAAATATAAAGTACTTCCGCTGGAAATAAATACTAAAGATTTTGGGAAATATTTGCTTTGCAAGGTATTCTTCATTCCAAGCCTTCTAAGGTAGATATTCGCTAGCCTAACAAACGTGGGGAAGAATGCGTTTCTCGGCAAGATTTAGAAGATTGCGCACGACACGGTATCGAACCTCGTACCTAGGTAAGCTGTGCTTAGTTACGTTAGCTATGTAAGGTTTCTTGGCTTACAGGGGAATTACACAGTGTTAAGTGCCGGTCTTAGAAGACCACGGAATCGTCAAAGTTAGAGGTTTTGTAAGTGGGTCTTCTAAACATAAATACCCTAATGTTCGCAGATTGCGATAATTTATGGTGGTTCCCTTTAGTCTTTTCAATGCTAAGAATACTTTTAACGTTTTGCTTGCATAGTTTCACGTACAAATAGGTAATGTATGGCGGTAAAAATTTAGCGAACTTGGTTATAATATTATTCCTCCCACCGGCTGAGATCTAAGGAAAGTTATATCCAACGATGAATACTTCAAAGGAATAATACGATTTATCTAACTATATGTAACAATAATGCGGAATTATATACACAACATTATGCTTTTACCGTAATTTTCATAAGCCTTTTTAAAAAATAGAAGGGTGATGAAACTTATTCGGGAGTAATCCTTACGGCATATTTATCGTAATCTTTTATGGCTTTTCCATTTGAATCTAAAAAGCAGCAGTTGATAATCACTGTTATAGAGATAGCTCTAAAATTTACTCGGATTACGTTGAGGAAAGAAAGTTTGAAATGTCGCATTATCTCTTTTGCGTTTTAACTGAGATGATTGATTATTATTACGAAATGAGGACTTTAAAATTTCCAAAGCTTTTAATATATAATATTTTAATTGACTAGGGAAATAGGGGTTTCCTACCAGTAAGGCATAGGAATATTTTTGTTCGTTCCTTGTTCCTGTGGAGTTAAAAAAAAACAAATTCTGGATACATTTTCTTAATTGCCACCTCTATAAATCAACTATGATCAACAAAAATAATATATGTATGTTACAAAGCTTAGAACCATTAGATTGGTTGATTTATTACTTCGATCTTTTTTATCTCGAGAAGACATTTATTTTTAAGTGGTTCACATTGGACAATTTAAATTGTGATTTAAGCAGAATATAATGCTGAATCTTCTGCAATCTTGTGCTGATAGTTTGTTATCAACATTACATATATAAAAGAACGTCTGGAAAGCTTTTTTAAACGGCGTACTATTTTTCAATCGGAAATATTTTCTGTCATTTGTCACTGATTTACCTATTTACCTTGCTTCTGGATATGTAATATTGTCGATGGCATGGCTGAAAATTGCTAGCAACCTGAGTGGGACAAGCGATTCGATATGCATGAATAGACAACGTTTCCCGAGTACAAAGAAATTACTCAAATCATGCGAATTCTTGTACCCTTCATGCTTAGCTTTATTCCCGTCTATTCCCAGCAGAATGATTCAGTTAACCGATTTTGAATGGCAGGGCGGAAGGACTTTGTTTGGGATCCGCCGGACCACGTGCTCAAAACATACCTCTAGAGTCATTGTTTTAGTCTCGTATAGAGCTCAAATCTTTTCACGCTACGATCGCATTAGCTCCTAGGTGAGTTATCGGTTATAATTTACGAATTCATGCAGCAACAAAGCGTACCGAGCCAAGCAAAATCTCGTTTCGTCCGAAGCTTACTACTTCGTAGAGCACAACGACTGTTATTCCTGTAAGTCAACCAAACGTGAATAACCGCTGAAAAGACGTTCCGGAAATAATGCGCCCGGCCGAAATTCTCGTCCGTTTTATAACTTCAGAAGCTAACCATATCGCCCTATTCGCGGCGGGGGAAAACGCAACCGCAATATCGGTTTGTTTTCCCTCCGTTTATTAACTCTATGGCAACGTAAAACTATTTCTCCAGCCTCTTCCGCAAGGAGTCCTAATTTCAAACATCGTAAATAACTAACTCCGCAGTCAGCTTCCTCTCTCCAGTACAAACTTTAAATCCATCCTCGCCCCCGGAGCAACTCTTTTCCCATCACTCCCCTCCTTCCTAATGGACCATCTAGCATCCGAAACGAGACCACCGCGTAGAAACGGAAGAGATTAAACGCCAACTCGAAGGGTAGCAGAAATATAAATGCGCCGTTTTTTCCTTGTTTGCTTTAGCGCTCGTCCCACGCGTGTATTGATCAAAATATTGTGGGTGATGTTGTCACCTCTCCACCGTTGAAGAAGCAGGCGTAATGGTGAAGGGTCTCGATAGCAGCCAGAAGAAATTTTCTCATCTCCTTCGTGATCTTTACGTGGACTGTTACGCGTATTTTGAGGATCGCGCGATGGTGTGCACGAAATATTCCCGGAAAAGTTTTACTCGACATAAGGAGAGTTTTTTATTTCTGTTTCTCTCCTCCTCATGCTTCCGTAAAAGCGTTTGTGCATCTAAATTTCAGTGATAAACATCGCTTCAAGCTAAAGTAGATAAAGATGTGGTTCTAAAACTTATTTCTCTGTAAATGTTCGGTAAGGAGACTTTATTATCGCAACTGGGGATACCGCACGAAAACACGTCGAGATTGCTATTGAATGTATTAAATTTCAGCGTATATTTTGATTGACACAATTTGGTACATTATTTAAAATAATACCGGAATATAGCATTACCTAAACTGTCATTAAAAAAGCAATGAAAAATATTTAGAACTTTTCCTTCATTTAATATTCTCAGAAATGTGGAATTTTAAAATGAAGCAACATATATTACCCACGACTCTTCGGCAAAAGCTTTTTATTTCTGATTTTTCGCAAGAAATATCGCCATCTTTTTTCGAAAAATTTAACGTTCAGAAAGAAGAAGTAAATATGTTTTTAAGATATTATTGCTTTGAATCTTTCTGGAAGGAAACTTTATCGACGCGAATCGCGAAACTTCATGAAAGGTTTCATTGAGACTTCTGTATGAGTTGCGATCGAGTCTCACCATGTATTTGGAACAACATATTGCTTAAAACATTACCGGGAAATGCCTATTAGTTATTGCCTCTGTTCTTGAAATTTTGTTATTGTAGAAACATATTTCTTCCCATGTAATCTCCTTAAGATAGACTTTTCACTCATTATCTAATAAGTCGTATGCATTGTAGCAATATTAAAGCATATTCCTTATAACGCATTGAGAATTTATAGAATCACATTCCAGCAGTAATAGAAGTGTAAACACGAGGATTGGCAGCTCCTGCTTTCCTTACACTTAAACTCTCTTATCTTCGTGGAAGTTATTGAAGATGTGAACTAGTTGGCATAACGTTAGATGTACTTGTCTCGGCGATTTTAAAAATGACACTAAGTACCCACTGTCCAATGCTCTCAATACAGCGAATATAAATCCTTTTACGTGTGTTCGGTGCGATTACGACGTAAGTGTTTGCCGTCTTCGCTCTTCGACTTCCGTCGGGACATAAAGCTATGGAGCCTATCATAAGTAAGGTTGAGGGAAAAATACGCTGTAGGGCGAACCCTTGGAATTCTGATTGTTTCTGGATGAGTTAAATTTCTACTTTCGGACCAGAGTTGAAAATATTTGTTGAGAGTATTGATCATATATTTTTTCATTCTCCATGTTCCATGTAATAACAATTTGATAACTGCTAAGGAAGATTTTTTTAACGTAACGATTGGAAAGAAATAGGTGTCCAAAAAAGAGCTTTCAATGAGGGTGATTATGTAAATATATCAGCCTCAATTTGCGATTTGCCGGTGAACTGAAGTTCATTGTTTGGCTACCTTGTATTTTAATCCCTTTCAACGCTGAAGTATTTAACGATAAATGCAACACGCAATATTTATCTAAATAATTTCTTATTCTACCAATAAACATAGGATCCGAATAATTAACTTTTCGGTACGTAGTGTTAAATTCTCAGATAGATTCCTTCTTCGAAATAATGAAAAGAAAATTTGCAGTTACTTCCCATTTATGGATAGAGAAATATGTATACGTGTATAGCCTTGCTCATCTTCGTGAAATAGTGACGTAGGTCGAAGCAGTAGGTTAAGTTTAGAATTACTTAATTCCTGACTTTTCTTTCGATTTACCTTTCAATGATCTTGGGATGATCGCTGCGAAAAAAGTCGCATTAGTTGCGACAGCGATTTGTCGTTTGTTATTGTTAACAGCTCAAAGTTGAGATCAACAATGAATGGCTCAAATAGTTCACTAGTCAAGGGTGAATAACTTAATTAGCATTTTCAACATTATTAAGTATAATTGCGAAATGGTGAATAAATTTAACCACATTTCAAAAAGAAGCTGGTGTATTTATTTAAATCGACTATCAAATAAATAAATACACCAGCTTCTTTTTGAAAAGTGGTTAAATTTATTCACCATTTCGTCATGGAATACTACAAAGTGAATCGCCGCTCCGTCGAGTTTATTATTATAAGTAAAATGGCTCTAAGTTTTCAACGCATTTTATTTGAGGCGTTGAAACTGCTATGCGCCTCAGTGTTCGGTGGCCTCTGAAGTGGTTACATTATTAGCCAAAGAGTAAAATCCCGTTCTACGAAAAATTCTAGGAAATCAGTTAAAGCGAACAACGCCAAACTTCATAAATGACGTCACGGTTTATAGTTGACGATTAAAAGCTTAGAACATGTAAAACGCCATTCTTACTCTGCACCACGAATCGATTCGATGAATCACGAAAAAACTTTACGTCCCCGCACTTCACGCCTCCGCGTTCGTGGGCGTAGTTACGCATTCTTTTCTTTAGGCACTCACTCAGCTCCTCCATTCGATGAATTTAATTACCGTTTCATAAATTATTTTTAGTGACTCGTTGGAGCCACCAAGTGGATACAAAATGGCTTCCATAAAACGGGAAGGGATGCATTGTTTTCTTCAAGTAGCACTCTTCCCCGCGATCTCTCATCGCCTCCGTGGTTTACAACTCTCCGGGTGCTGGGCCGCCCTCCGATGACCACTTCCCCTCAACGCCGCACCCACGAGAGCTGCTAGGAGTCGGGCGCCTGGGAAGAAATTCCGATGGTCCGTTGGGTGAACGCTATTTGCCTAAGAATTTGACGCGTTCCGTCAATTCCGTCGGGGAAATAGGACATTCCGACACTCTTCGCCTCTGCCATGATCTATTCGGTCCTTAAATTGTGATGTTATTAGCTCTCCCTTCGTCTCCAACGTCAATCTACATGTCTCACGGTCTCGTAAAAGAGAAGGAAAAACGCTGTTGACTGATGGAGAGAGGGAAGAATGTACGCATAAATTTCCTCGGTCCACGTGAAATATGACGCGCTAGGATTCCTCCGGAATTGTCCCCTTGAAATAGGCGACGCGAATTCCTCTCCGTCTTTCGGGACTTTTTAGTGCGGAGGAAATGGGCAATGCTAATGTTTTATAGCCGGGAGTTAAGAAATTGTCCGGCGGTTGTTAATTTTGTTGGAGGCGATGCTAGAGTGATTGGTTAGTGAGTCTATGATGTCGAAATCAAAGCAAGTGGTGCTAACGACGCCGGTGAGGAAATGTGTTTGCTCATCGATAATTCGCCTTTTGTAGGCGAAATTTGATCAAGGATGACTATGCTCGAGAGATTTTTTTTAAATTTCGACTCAAGGACAATATGACAGTTCTAAGAAAAGAAATCAGAAATTGTGTCTATGAAGTAAAACTAAGAAATAGTGTCTTCATTTGATATTTTGGCTGTTTGAGGAAGCCGAAGTCATTGCCATCAGAATCGGCGTTCTTATCTTGTAAATTGAAATATACAGATAAATACCGTGATAAAATATATTTTTCGTTTCCAATTACGAAAATTCAAGATGAGAGGGTTTAAATGCTCTTTAATAAAATTCAGACATTGCTGAAATAGTTATGATATTTTAGGAAAATACAGTTAAAGTAGTATAATTATTTGTCGCTCCAATTATTCTGTAGATATAGGCTCTTATCTTGCAGCATCATGAATATTTAACTGGCTCTATGTTTTACAATATGTTTTCCAGTGCAATCCTTGATCCAAGGCAATTTTGATCAATTAATTGAACATCTTCTAGTATACGTCATTAAGAAAACTTCATGAAAAGTTCCGCTAAAATGGTTAACGTTATAATAAACGTGCAATTTGAGCTTCGTGTATCCTCACCTGGGTCCAATAACGGTTTAGACACGTACTTGCAGTTTATTACACATTGCCCTTTTTTCTCAAGACTCGTTACTTGCTTTTTATCAGGACCCAGTAACCACGTATTTGAAGAGATTCATTACACATGATTTCCAGCTTATATAATATAATAATCATTCTATCTGCCGTACGCATGTTAATATATCATATATGAGTGGTCTTAAGAAACTAAAACTTCGTGTACTAATGTCTTCATCTTTATATACAAATGCCTAGCAATAACTTTAACAACTCAAGCAATATTATCATATCCAAAGACCAATAATACCCAAGTAATATTCTATGTTTTCTTATATTTATATGGTTTTCTTAGCTTTAGAAGCTCCCATCTTCTCAAGTTCTTCCCATCACTTATGGGGTGTGCAGATGACTTATGATGATTGATAATGAGGATGAATTTGGTTTTGGCAGTGGTTTTACGGCAGAAAGCCCTTCATTCCGCCAACCCTTATCGGGAAAATCGGAAACACATCCATTCCATAACCAGAAAAATCCGATTAGCCTGGTTTCGATCCCGGTACCTTGGAGTCGGAGCACTAGAACGCTAACCACTCCGCCATCGCGGCCGATTCTCCCATTTTCGAAAGCCATCAATTCCTCATCCGTTTTTCCTCTTTCTTTGGAATCACTACTATCATTTTCAGCGAGCTTCTTCATAACCTTCCACTCCATTTTGAACTAACTAATTGTAAATAATTTTTCTAATTGATACTATACCAATTATTGTAATCAAATTAGCATCCCTAGGACAGAAAACGTTAAGGTTACCTTAGTTACTGGAGATACCCTCTTCGCGCCGCTGTTGAATGGATAACAAGGAATAGCAAGCAGCGACACCTGCGGCGGAAATTAGTTCATAGTCACCCGCCGCAACGCAAGTCTAATGGAATTACTGCCCATCGGCGGGGACGCGAAATTGTAGGTCCTCGCGATTCTTTCCATAATCCGATCTAACCTATTTTTTCCTTCATACTGGCATTTCACTATTTCCGTCTGTCTCCTTCCAGCCTTATTTATCAATTATCCTATTATCATACTCGTATTCTGAAGCAACGGTGGCAGTAACTGCGGCTTTTTCACCTCTTCCATCTTGCATAAGTTCGCCTTGATCTGCCTATAGCTTGATTAACGTTTCAAACAACCTGACGTTTCTCCTTAGAGAGGTTTTGGTCTCAACTTTGCCGTCTCTACATGCTCGTGTGCATAATTTACGACAGAAATTACTTTTCGATTATTCATGACACGGATTTATTCCTTCAAAAATGTTACCTTTTCCAGTTTGTCTACGTAGGTGTATTATAACTCACGTCTATACCTTCTTTACCGCTTAAGTAGCTTACTTAAGGTTGAAATAATGTTTGTCAAGCTAGAAAACGAGTGTGTTTCACCAGGAAATATCTAATTTCTTTCATAATAAGGTAAAGACAGAATGATTTTCAATTTATGCTCCTCATCTGATGGCATACTTAATCGATAAACGTTTTTGTACCCTGTACCTTAAGATTAGTTCAAGAAAGGTATGTTTGTAAGCAAAGATATCTGTAGTAATCAGTACGGTAGAGCAAAAGTATTTTGATTTCAGAAGCGGGGCTCGCTCTATAAAAAGTGTATCTTCCTTTTAAAATTCCATTAATCATTACTCCGCCATTCCTTTGAAAGTATGAAAAACCATTGTTAGCGATAATTACGCCTACATTCAGGTGTGTTTTTCATCCTTCTAAATGCACCATCTCAGCAAAAAGTCGATTAATACAATTGTAACATGGTGTGGAAGAAAGCGAATTTTTAGAACTATCTTCTGAACAGAATTATATGTGTACTTTTACCTCACAGCGTGTTACTCTCGATTCAAATTTTCAGGAAAGCCATAGAGCCAGTTGGGACACGACGAATTCAACGTATTTTGCCAAAATATTTTTTCTTTTCATCGTCCTTTTCTACTCCGGCAGATTTATCATTCTCTCTTTCCTCTCTCCATTCATCAGGCCCCTTCGAGAATTACACTTTTCTGCTTCGATTTTTCTTTTATCGCACCTCCCACCTTTCATCATCTCCCATCAAGCACTCCGTACTTTTCAACCTTTCCTCCGACTAGGTCCTTCCCACCCATCGTGAGCTACGTACAGAAATCCTCCCATCCCTCTATATTTCTCTCATTCCCTGGCTTCCAGTCTACGCTTCCCTACCAGTCCATCCGTCAGTGGTCTTCTCCCTCCCCCGCCCTCTCTACCCTTCCCCTACTCCCTCTGCAGCACACAACGCGCGCTATTCCTTCGGCCGCTGGCTCCTGCTATCATCCGGGAGGCGGCAGAATATCTTCTCGGCAGATGCGCCTGATATCGCCGAGAATACGGTCTCCTTAGCGACCGGTACCGACCGACGGCACCACAAGCTGCCACCTTCGCTCTCCTTCCTGAACGTTATTCCTTGCGAAGGCTGTACTGAATCTTTGACCCTCCACAATACGCTAAACAGCTATGGATATTGTGTAATGCTTAATAAGGAAGGTGAGGAGTGCGGTAGTTTCGAACATCTTTCCTCACAGAATTAGAGTGCTGTCACTGGAACGGGTCCTCGATATTCTAGGACCATCGTCATATGTATAATTTTAATTTAATTAATAAAAACAAGACATATTTTTGCAATGTTTTTATGTACTATCGGTTTATGTCTTGCAGCCATCATCAGGCCTATCAAAAATTCATTTTATTAGATTTGACAAGAAGTGACCAAATGTAGGCTTTTATATAATCATAATCGGGTACAAAGTTTTTCAATATTCAGCCTATAGGCAAGCTTAAACCTCGAGCCTTTCGCTAATAGCTATCGAAGGCTTCGAATGAGAGTAAGGCTTATTTGACTGTATGAAAACAAAGATGGTTTACTTCTCTCTCTAATGTAGAATGTTATTTATAACGTTTACGTAAAAGTAGCACAATAAACCTAAGAAGAACACTTTTTGTAGCATTCGTTAGGTAGGTAGGTACTATACAACATCGCTAATACTTCAATAGCTTACGTATCTTGAAATCAACGTCAAAACAGAAATAAAAAGATATAAAATCTTAATTTCTCTATATTCTGTGCCAAAAGAACAATGGAAAATATTCATTGCTCAATTGCGAGCGATGAAAATATGCATTCATATTCATCAGCATAAGGTGGCAGGAATCTCGGTCTTCGCCATTTTTGTGGCTTGTCGTCTACGAGGTTGTTTTATCATTGGTATGAATTACTAAGAGGAGATAAATTTTGTTTTTAATATAATATAGTTATAATGGCCGATGTAATAAAATAATCTACATATATATCGATTGTTTACATTTGAGAGTTACCTTATAGCTAACTTATAAGACATGGATAATAACTATAACGGAAAACGCATTTAGAAAACAGAAATTTTAATCAAAATTCCACTGCATTTCTTTTAACTCAAATTGTAAATTACCAGAATAGTGTAAATTAAATTGTGTAAATTACCAGAATATGCTGTGGACCACTAATTATAAATTTCTCCTCATAGCAACAAAATTTTTTAAACTTACTTGATTGAGATAGAGAATTTGTCTCTATATTTATTAAATGTAGGGATTGGCCATTTCCTTCGTCTGTAGAAAACATTAATTTGGCAATTGACCGAAGTAATAGCATATTTTAGCAAGGAGTTCTTTTTCTTAATTGAAAGGAACAGAGGAGGAATCTTTCACATTTCCATGCAGACTTTATAAATATGTAATGAACGAACAGAAGTATTCTTTCCTGTAGCAGCAAAAAATAAAAACGTGGATAGCTGAATAAACTCCTTAAATATGACCAAACAAAGAATGCGATGCCTTTGAAAACAATGCGAGAACACAACGGTAAATTTCGGTCGTTTATCGCATATTTATCGCGGCACCCGCTGCCATCTAAACTCTCCATCTGAAACAGCTTATCCCATCCTCGATCCTCCGATACGTGCAATCGTTCCCGTTGTTGAAATTCGTTATTAAGTTTACTTACGGCGTGGCAGGCTTTTAAGTATAGCTCGTCACTTAATGTTTGCCGCAACACGTATCTGATAACGGATGCAAAAGCGATTGTTCTAGGCTAGGTGTTGTTTAACAGTGTGATTGCGTGCACGGCTCCGCTTGTCGAGGAAGTCATGCGTTTATGTATGCAGCGGCGGTGGGGCAGGCGGCACGTGAGAATAATATTAAATACAAGGGGGCTATGTTTAGCATTTGTATACCCTGATGTCACTGCCTTTGTGTGATCGTGTACGTTAAATGTTACCGAATCTTATTTTACGGCGAGGAGCTGGAGCTTGGCAAACGGCCGGTCGCCATCGAAAAAGCCTACCTCCAGCCAAAGTAATCGCTATTTAGATTTAACCGTGTGCTGGAAGTGTAAACTTTAGGGACAAGGAGAAATTATAACGGGCATAACTTTGCGCACTCGCGAGCCCTCGATTTATTTTTCATTTCGCAAACCGGATTTATTCCCCGATCCTTTGGGTCTGTAACCTGTCGCTTCTAACAAGACTCCTTCGTTCGGAAAGGAAATTATGGAAGTGATTGTTTAGATGCGACTTTTGAAGAACTGTATCCAAATGAGCGCACAATGTATTATTAACCCGCTGGCTCTCGTATTAAAATCTTGCGTGTGACATGTGGAGACTTATGGGAGACACTGTAGGCGGTTGCGTTTAAGTTAAAATAACTCATAAAATTACCCTCCATAATGATTGACTCAGATGTGTAGGAAAGTGTCACCGTAGCCTTAAAATAATTGAGTTTTTCCTTGAATTTTTTTGCGGATCTCGCCTGAACCTATTCGTGTCGCCTGTCTGGAATCAATAAAGGGAAGACATAAAAATTGATTCCTGCAGGGGAAGGGCAGCGGGGAAGAACTTGATCGGATTCTTCTAATCACATAGTACGCCACATCATACTATTCCTTGTGAGGTCCAAGTTGCCAGGAACGTATTTTTAATCCAATATGCCGATCCTGATGACTAAACGTGACTTGCGACTTTGGGAGAAAAATAAAATTTCCGGATCGCAATTTGTTTGTTCGTCAATTCGCAGGTTCCTCTACATGAAGACAAGGGAATAAGTTATGAGTGATTTTTCTGCAATGAAAATACTACTTGTTTATATAAAAACCCAACGATAGAATTTAAAGACCAGAATTGGCCAGTGAATTAATTATTGCAGCATAGTTTGATTTTGATCGAGATGGAAACTGTCGAATGTTTTCGGGTAAGAATTAGTTTTGCAACGAATTTCTAAGTCTTGGGTTATCTTCTATGTCACGTAAAAGATGAGTAATGATAATAATTTATCGATAACGATAATACGATATAATTTTAATTTATTATTAAGCTAACCATATTGCGCGAATTCTTGGTCAGGGATTCTTTCATACATCTCAATAAATATCAAGATTTTAAAATTATTTCCAATTAATACTTCAACAAAGCGAGTTATTTTATCGGCATATATATATTTTCTGACAAATTGAAAATTCTTTGATGAATCTTAAAAAATATATTCGTATAGTGTATTTCAAGTAAATTTAATCTGTGATTTTACCAGTTCGAAATTGCGGTTAGATTGTGGCTTAATTGATAGAAGCAATCCAGAGCTATTCGATCACATGATTCTGCTAGGTAATATGGGTATCGTTGAAGCTTCAAAAATCAGTTTATTTTAAATTGAGTTAGTATTAGATTTATTTTCATTAAATAACCCTCGGAGGAAGCTATTTACTTTAATTAAAAATGTGTTTTTACGTTTTCATTTTTCGTCGATTTTCAAGAATTTGTATTTTTAACCGTCAATCAATACGAGAATATTTTGAAACGTTTACTGGAATCAGTTCGCCTCAATAGTTTAAATTGACTCGATATAATCACATTGAGTGTAACTTACCTTTCCGTCGGATATTTTATGCACCGAGTTGGATATGATGCTTTATTTACTGCAAAATTCAAAAATATTTACTTTTTTGTAAAAATGTCGATGTCTCGGCTTTAGTTCGAATACTTAGATGAGTGAGTGAGAATGAGACAAAGACGCAAAAAAGTTAATTTTATATAAGAAGGTATTTCAATTGTACTCATTTAAGTTAAATATATTATTATTTTTAGGTTGAAAAAGTACTAGTTGTGTTTTGGTATTATCTTCATTTCCCCAAAGATGAGAAATCCAAATTTCAACAGCATAAACTGTGAAACAGAATAAAATTTTCGGTCAATAACCACGGAACGGTAATCTTGAAAACGGGGGTCAGGAGGAAACTGGACGTGTAAAGAGTCAGTCTAATCTTTAAAGTCGATAGCTGACCTTTACCTCGTTGTACATAACGTATGTAAGGCAAAGAGAGACAAAGCGGAGTATCGTTTCCTCAAAATAAAATCGGCGATGGTTCGTCGCTATGCTTCATCGCATTCATTCTTTTTTCATTGTGGACTTTGGCCAGGTGAATGTTCTTTCCTCAATACAGTTAAATTCCCTGCAACACTCGCTTCCTCTTTCCGTGGACGATGCCGCGCCTCTGCGATTAATTCTGCCGCTGCGCTTCCTATTTCTTGGCTTCTCCATAGAGCTCGATCAGATGCTCTCTTTGCCAACCTCTGCTCCTTTCTATCTTCCCCATCTACTTCCATTCCCACGTGCCCGACTCTACAACAGCACACGCGCCAGAACTGCCCCTTCCTCAGTGGCAGTGATCTTCAATCTTTTCGGGAATGCGTCCCGTTGAAACCTCATCCGATAGACACATGCCTAGGATGGGAAAATCGAGAGCCGCAAACTTTCGTATTTAGAGCTTACAGATCGATGGAAGGCAGAGTTTTCTAATAACGGATACCATCGTACAAAGGATCTCCTTGGAGTTTATTCCTCAAGTGTCCGAAGTAACCAAAGGTAACCATTATACGTACCTTGGAGCAACTACCGAGATATCGAGGCTACTTTTGTCCTCCCTTATGTCACTCTTTATGTCAAAATTCTAGATTTATGACAGACCGTGGGTTCGAATCTCAGAGTATGCTTTTATTTTTGAGTCCGTTAGTTGTAAACTTATGTGTGCAATCATATATAGTCACTTATGGGCTATCAATAAATAAGTATCATTCTTCCTTGGGATTTTTCCTGGGTGCGCACCATCTTGCGCAAAGTCACCCTTACCCGTTTTCCTAAGTATCATTATGTTTGCCGTATTTTTAAACTCAGTTATTCATGAGTCTATTTACAATTATATGTCTTTAAGCATTGTAAAATTATCTATTTTTAAATATCCAATCTTAATAGTATAACTAATCTATTACTTTTCACTTAAGGGTAAATTTTTCTCATATTTATTTTAATTATGGTAGATATGATCCTATGTATTCATAATGGCGAGTTATTTAAATTAATTCGTTTCTGCAACAGATAGCAATAAAAATGCTCTCGCTTTCTGCAATGTTAATTATCTCTGTTTATACATACTTTTCGTTACGTCACTCTTGTTGTTAACATATCAAACGCTAATAGCTGGCAGTTTTGGAGGAAGCATAGTCAATCTTCCTTGAGACTCATCTTTCGCACAACGCTCTGCCCATCGTTTGCGCACCTCCGACTTAACTCGAGGGTTTTAAGTTTCGCCTGATTAATACATGGCTATTATATCAAGCTAATGGAGGTGTATTGGATTATCAACACGTACTGCGAGAGTATTCCGACAAGAGGGAACTTTAGTTAGTATAAATCCTATAAATTATACCTTTCAGGTAACTGAAAGTTTAATGCTGCTCATACTCAGCTGAGAGAAAGTTCATAAAATCCAAAGAAAGGAATAAAAATTGATTGTTCTTTTTAGCTGACTCTGCTTGGTTCGAACCATAATTATACACAATAAAAGCTGTTAACCTGGTAATTGCAGCTTTATGGGGAACTCTCTTGAAGTTTGTTTCACACATGATCGTAATGATATGCTAAAAATTATTTTGCAGGTTGGCACACAAGATGCGAAATTTTCTCGAAACGCCACGTTTAAAGAATAACAGAAATCATCGTTGTTAGCAAAGTTTTCATACGGATTTTTGTCTTCGACTAGATTTACTGGTGTTTTATTTTAAGTACTTATAATTCAACGAGCTCTCTCTCATCCCATTTCAAATTCATGGCTCAAGCCATCGGTTATTCGTCAGCTGTAGGATACCATACTGCAAAATACGTCTGTCACTGATTTTGGTTAAGATATCCACTTCACCTCTTTAGTTATTGGCAAATCATTGATTGACTACCGAATTACGTTACCTCCTCATAAGAAAGTGCTCTTTACTCAAAGAAGGAATCGCAAATTTCAACCGCGCCCACTGTCCGACCACCACCGACGATCGCGAGGGATAAATGAAAACTCAGGCAGGGAAAGGTAAAGAGAGAGAATACGAGTTTGGAAATAAAAAAAAAGGGTTGGAGCCGTAGGAGGAGCCATGAGACGGTTGGGAAGGCGTGGGAGAAGGAGGGGGATTTTAAAAAGAGGGGAGGGATGTAAAGGGGAAGAAAGAGGTGTATGTGTGTGTGTGGCTGCGAGAGTAGAAGCAGCCTGCATCGGTGGCGAATAGTGCTCTTCTGAGCCATGATATGCCCCGCCCTCTTTCCAGAGGAACAACAGACTCCGGAGAATGCCACCCCGGTCACCAGTCACACACACACACACGTGGAAGGACCACAAAGCAAAATCCACCCCACCTCTCCCTCCCACTCTCTCGTGTAGTACTTCTCGGGGAAGAAACGTTTTTCCCCTCTTTATATAGCAGACAAAGGGAGGGAAAGATCCATTCGCAGTTTTTTCGTCTCGCTGATAGAGGCGGGGCCCTTTCCAGAAGTCTCGCGGAATTTATAGCGGATCTTCTTTTTTCTATAATCTCAAGGTTTTTCCTTTTGGGACGGTGCATTTAGCAAAGGGGACATTGGGATTGCAGCGGAGGTTTTTGTCCCGAGGCGATCTGCTTTTATCGCGTGTCTCTGCGCGACGATGTTTTGACGCCGGGATCGTCCGCTGGGAGGCCGAGTGGCGTTTGTCGCGCTGCATCTGTTTGCAAGAAGTTTACATGGAAATGAACGATAAGACTGTAAGGAGATTCAATCTCGCCTATCACTTGTACTCAACTTCACTCTTGTTACATCGCAGTTAAATCTAGTAAATTATGAGAAGTGCAGGATTCGAGAGAATAAACGACAGTAAAAACGGCATAAAAGGAAAATTATAGTGGAAGTGAGCCTATTTCTTCACTCACTTTGTGTCACACAGATTAAGTGCAGTTGGAATTGTTACAATATTAATGCGAAGTTTCGGATTTTAGACGGGAATAAACTGCGAAAAAAATCGAGATCTCGTTGTCGGAAATTACTAATAATAAAAGAAATTATGCTGAAGTTTGTTCATAAAGTTATCAACCCGAAGGCAGGTTTCATCCTCAATCTCTCCAATATTTGAGTGTTGGAGAGAAATTAGGTGAGATGAAAAGTGAGGTAATTTCCAATGTCATTCCTCACAAAGTATAATTACTATTAGTGACACTTACGTAATAAATTTTATTCATAGGGTTTCGCAAACGTTTTTTGGAATCCTGTACAAATCTTGGATTTAAACATGAAACGCTTAAGGCATTTCTGAAAGCAATGTGATGGCTTGAGTTAGACCAACATCCGCTTACACCGAAACATTGTATCCTATTCGTCAATTTTCCCAAATATTGAGAAATTTCGATGTCAGAATCTTTTATCCCTAGTTAAAGTTCGTCTCACTTATATAGTGATATCTAACTCACTTATCACCCCATGCACAATCATCCATTACAACTATTCATTTTTCTTACTTAACTTACTTACTTTTCGCTTACCGAATAACTCGTTGGTCTGTTATCATTTATAAATGTATCGATGTATTTCTGTATTCGTTTATTCAAATATGGGTGTGGATCTAAACAGTATTGCTATAAAAGTAGGTGTAAATGTAGTTATTGATTAATCGACTGATTGAGCTTTGTGTAGTTTAAGAATTATCTTCGCTCTCACATGGTTGATTAATGTTGCCTACCGACAAACAGTTAGGGCCTTTTCCTTATAGTTCTTCCAGTTCACATTCAAGTTCTTTGAGAGTAAGACCGAAAGGATTGATACTATTTCAGATGGATAGATATTTGTTACAAGATAAAACGTATGATACGTAAACGATGGGAAAGCCTCTACTATCGCAATTGTCCCTTAGTATGCGGAAGACTAAAAAATATTTTGAAAACCTATTAGTTTAGTGCAAAATAAAGTTTCATATAACAAATATACTTCGGATTAAATGATTCGTAAGGTTTGCAATATTTGAGAATGAAGTAATTTCTTAATTTCTAAAGAGTTCCTTAACCCTCTTTTTGGCACTATTATGAGATTTGAACGCACAAACTCCGCCGTGTCGCGTCCCGCCGCTTGATTCGCACCATGGCGCCGATGGAATACGAAGCACATTTCATACCATTAGCCCACTCATATAGGGATACACTAACGAGATTTTTACACCTCCCACAAAGAAAAAAAAAGCATCGCTAACTTGCTCGCGGGTGTGCGCCGGCAGTGACAGATCCTATCTCGCAAAGTAAATTCCGTTTTTGTCCAATATTCTCCCTCAAGATTAAAAAAAGAATAAAAAATTCATCTTGGGATCTGTCTTGAATGGTTTCCTCATGCAGGAGGAAATGGAAATAGGTTGTGTTCTTCACCGGGTGATTCGCAGTGGAGAGCGAAATCTCGGGGGGATAATTTTTAATTTGAGTGGACTCAAAATATTTTAGCTCCTCGCGAGTTCGGTCGTTTTTTCCTCGTTTTCCGCGCAAGATGACTTCTAATTAAGTTTTACCATCTGAAATTCGCAACC
This sequence comes from Ladona fulva, assembly GCA_000376725.2. Taxonomy (NCBI): domain Eukaryota; kingdom Metazoa; phylum Arthropoda; class Insecta; order Odonata; family Libellulidae; genus Ladona; species Ladona fulva. Next base: position 203,263 of record KZ308164.1, read on the forward strand.
CAAGTGCGCCTAAGTGTGATAAGTGAAAGGAAGCTCGGGAGACGCACAATGCAACTGAAGGTATTAGCGACATACTCTTACTCCTCTCCGTGCGTTCAGACCGCCCATCCATAACGATGATATCCACTTTATCGAAAAAGTTTTTAGAGATAAGCTTCGCTGAAATTTCCTCCCCTGTATGTCCTTTAACGGTTGTTAAAATAACTTTCTGCGGGCTCCGAGCTAAGGCCAAATGGCAGCAGTTTTGTGGAAGGGCTCCGATTCCTTAAAGGAAACATTCCCCAAACTTGCAATGACAAAGCCATGAAAGATAAGATGCTGGCCATAAAACCGAACTGGTTATTTTCGGATCCTAGCCCTGCTCTCTCCCCAGTATGAAAAACCCCATCGCTTTCATCATCCGATCACCTTTCCCTTTTGATCGAGTGAGTGAACCCTTGTTTTTAGTTTTACGGGAGAAGTTCTTGAGGATGCGGTAGTCACGGAACTGTGGCGATGAAAAAGAAGTATGATTCTCGGAGATTGATTCCCTGTACTTTGGAATGTTATGATCCCAGGTGAATATGTCTGAGTATCAACGATTTTGTTTGTTGAGCGAAATTCCACCAGTTCAACTTTCCGACAGCCTTCAAGAGTATCTCGGATTCTCCATTGTTAGGGAATGGCCTTGCTGTAGGGAAAACGATTTCCATCAATGTTTTCTTTTAGTACACCCCTATACACCGTGTCCCATTACAGCTTCAAAAGTAAACTGGTAGCTTAATGGTAACTTAGAGTAACTTACCGGCAAGTGAGTGATCCGGGTTCGAGTTCCGGCTACGGAAGACTTTTTCTCATCGATTTCTTCATCTAAATTTGCGTAAATTAGGGTTTTCCTACCTTATTGGTCTGGGGGCCACTTGACAAATTTTCTTAAATACACTGGAAATTTTCTGCATCATTCGGAGTGTTTACGTCAAAATAATAACAATAATAATAAACGACTTTATTTCATGGTGAGATTGAAACTAGTAAGTATTTTTTTACGCTAAGTTTATGAGAGATACACAAACGAGTATCTAACTTTATCGTTAAAACTGAATATTTAAATAGTATGACAAACAATTCAGTCCGAGAAAAATATAACAGCGTTTTCCAAACCGGAATTTCAGTAATGTGCGCATGAGTAATTCTATTTCATTATTTTTACCTATACAAGTTTCTGAAATAATATATTATTTTCGGCAGGGGCGGGTCCAGAATGTTCGTCGTGGGGAGAGGTGAACTTAAAGATTGTAACCAATAATCTCTTGAACTCCTTTCAATTTACGATGTCATGTGAAATAATTCAATCTCATCATCAGAGTGTATTGCATTTAAAGATGTATGTTAAACGTAAAAATATTTGTCAATGCGACCCTTGAGGGTAAGGTTCTGAATGAAATAGACTTTGGGGGGCCCGTCAGCCCACCTCCTGGTGCGCGCCTGATTTACAAATATTTTGGAGGATAGGATGGTCGCTTTGAAATCATCAACTGCATACTGGCTCGGTGGCTATATGGTGTACAGTTCTGGTACATTGAAGTACAAATACAATAAATCCAAATATTTTTCTTAATTTATGCGTTTGAATTCTACTAACTTAGTACAGTCAGTAAATACGTGATTATATTCTATACGTATTAATTTCAAGGTCAATGCAAAGCAAACGGAAGAGGGTCTAGTTCACTTTACTCCTTTTTCCTATGGTATGGAAGGAACTTTATCAGAGGGGCAGTGAAACGGGAATGAAGGTGACATAATTCAACCTTTTTGAAGCTCTCTGTAGCGGTTTACTTGCAGATAAGTCATTCATGTGCTGATTTTTAGATATCTCCAAATTGTAAAAAGATCAAGTGCATGTAACGGTTCCTTAGGAAGAAGTTTATCGCTCTATTCACCTCTGAAACGGTCCTAGTAAACGACATTCTGGTCCGCGGCTGTTTCTATCTCGTGGTCACGTGACCATCTGACCCTCTTCCCTTTTTGTCGCGTCCTAGAGACTCAATGCGTCCTTCACCCACATACCCCCCTTATTCCTCCCTCTATCAGTCCCTTTTGTTCCCTATTCTTCATCCAGGCCCCCATCTGACCCCACTGTCCATTCTTTATCGGGCAGAATTCCTCCTCTTTCCGAATTTTCCTCGCTGCTCGCTCTGTTGGAAAATACCACGCTCGCCAGATTTTCAGTATGTGATGCATGCAGTCTCGCGAGTATTCCGTCATAACAAATTTTATTGGCCCGTATCATACTTCGCGAAAATACGGAGATTTGTTCGCTGCGTTTCTTTAAGTCGTCCTGTTGCCTGACAAACGCTTCATTCCTTTGTGTAGTTTTTGCCCAATAAGTTTTATCTTCGTTTTATCAATGTTTTCCGTGCACCTTTTGTTATCACTTGCAAGAACTTTACTTCTTAGTCACCCGATCTGTCAATTTCATTTCGGATTTATTTTGCACAGTCTAATAATCATCGCTTATAATCTTCTAAAAAGTTTCAGAAAATCCTTCTCTCCTAGCCGACTCAGTTTTCTTTCCAGAGAAATTTAACTTTCGCATTCCTCATTAATAAATATCTATTACGAAAAATCTAAACTCAATTAAGTTGTTAGGAAACAATGATTGCCTTGGAAACCCGCCACAAGTTTGTAAGCGAGCAATTCCGAAAGATTTGGCCACCAAAATATGATATTCATCGTGTTCTTCCGTGTTCATATGTTTTCAAATCTCAAAGCTTAATCTATAGTAGAGGAAAAGCTTTCTCTTTCATGTTTTCGGTCGTACAATAAATTTCATTCCCTTTATCTACCCTTCGCAAGAGTCAGGGTATTAAGATACTTTCTTTCCTCACTACCATCCTCAGAGAGAGAAAGATCTTATCCTGAGCCAATGAAGGAAGTATTCCCACATCTTTCTTTTTCCCCAAAACTTGGCAACTCCAATGGTACTGCTGTTTCAAGGCCCTTTTTGCTTTCACTTCATCTCTTTTTCGACTCATCCATTCTTTCTTTATGGGCCTTTCAACCTTCTCATGCTTGATATCCCTTTTCATCTCTTTCGTTTGTTTTTGGTACCTTTTACCTTACACCGTTTATTAGTTTTGCGATAAAGCTGTTAGAAGACACAGTTTCGATGCTTTAATTTCGTGAATATGTATTAATGTTCAAAATAAATATGTACATGCAATGTAAATACTTTTCATATTTTTAGTCATTTTTCCTATGCTAAATTTTTCTCAGATTTTACTACTAGGATATGGAATAAGAAAATACTTCTTCTTGACATGTGCATGGATGCAGAGCTGTTTCTATGGCCCGCGAGCCAAAAAACGATAAGGTTGTCGCGGGGTCCCTCTTCAAAAAAAAACAACTATCTCTTTTCATTGCAATAATTTCTGTTCGTATTACTTTTCTAAAACTGAGGAAACGCCGGAAAGACATTGAAATTTAAGTATTTCTTTTTCCAACTTTAATACACGCAAACTTCGATATGCTCGATTCATCAATGCTACCAGCTTCCTCATATTTCTATCATATTAAGTTCTTTCTTATTTCCTTCCTCATATTTGATTGACTAACTACATAAACCTGTCTCCCTCTGTTGGGAAACGTTCGCTATTTAAAATCTTTTTAGTTATTTTTAACTTTGAATAGGATCTTTCAGCCGAAGCCAATTTTAATGGCACCTTTTTGGAATTATTCTATTAAGTAATTCTGTGTCTGGGTATACTTCTTGGAAATTTATTTCGAAGGTGACTTCCACTGTAGACTCTCACACGCTCTGTAGGATCTAGTACCCAAAGCCACGGTTCCTCGTAGTCGCGGGACCCTTAAAAACTGCCCCCTCAGCCACACCTTTCAGACGATTCTGCATGGATCCTTCTCTGAATTCGTTTTCCGAAAGTTAAGTAGACACTAATTTTTTGCTGTAATATTTTGATATATGCCTGACTATTCGATTGAGACAAAGAGAGAAATTTCTGGATGATACATTAAATTGATGTATTAAACTCGGTGATAATTATTTAGAAGCGTAGAAAAGGGCCTGGAGCGGTGAATTTTAGGATGAACCTACCAAGACGTATAAGACTAAGATTCATATGCATGGAACCTTAATGAGCTACCCCATTTTATTATTATATCCAAATCAGTCTCATCAAACTTTTGAATCAGCCGAAATTAATATTGCATAGCTACTTTGAAATGTAAAAGTTTAAGAATAATTGTCGTTCACAATAATTTTGAACTAACAATGAAATTTGTTCTTCAGATACACAAAACTTGTTCGTGAAATACGTGAGAAATTAACTTCTTAGATTCCAATCAGTGTTAAGCGTATTGTACCGGGTTTATTCCTCTTTTTTCCCACGTTGGAAGAATTCCACAATGCCACCACCAACCATTCTTCGATTACAACGTATTCTGTTCTTTAACAGAGAATATAATTCGAGGATTTTTCAGCAAGTTATACAACGAACAGATCTTCATAGAGCGGTTCGCTAGGAATCCGCTATCGCGCTTTAAAAACGATACCATCTCGCTCCGCGTATTTTCCCATCGAACTTTGCTCCAATTGCGGCACAGTCATATATTTGCCGATATTATCTCTTTCACTTTTCCACTTTTTATCTCCCCTCCATTACATCGTTCGCCGCTTCAATTTTTCCTTTCGTCACATCCGCCCCATTCCGCCGAAATCCACTCTTCCGAATTTGCACCGTCCCTTTTATTCCCGCCATTCTTACTCTTCCCTTTTTACGCCGTTCGTTTATCACTCTTTCACCCCTTTCTCCCTTATCTTCCCTCATCAAATCCATCTCCTCGATTCTTTAATCTCCCCCACTCTTCCATCCACACTTCCTCCTTCCCCTCCAACGTTACAGCGTCATCCCATCTTGACCGCCACCCCCTTCCTTTCAACCCCTATTCCTCTACGCTCCTGGTCATCACTCCCTCCTGCCCCTGCGATAAAAACAACTGGTAGACTACTCTGGGGGTAAAACACACGAGGGAGTGTGTTGCTGTAGACTCCTATACCTCCCACTTACACCCCCTTCTGTTCCTCCCTTAAGGCTGCGGTCTGGACCCCATACTCTATCCGTCTCTTTCCCTCTCTGTTTTCCTCACTCTTTCCCCTTCAACATATTGGCCGTCCCTTTAAATGGACTGTAGGTCTCCTGAAGTCTCTGACCGTTAAAGGAGAAATGTCTGTTAGAGCTGTATTTTTGCGTGGGCTCCGGTTGAAGCGGTCGCCGGATCTATTTTCTCTCTTCTTTGCTGATAATCTGACTCATGGGAAACTCTCGGTGTTTTTCTGGTTATATTTTGGGGGTTTCATGCAAGTTTTATTGCCGGGTTTTCTTTCGGAATGAGGTCGTGGAGGATTTTTCGAGTGGTTAGATAATGGCGTAGTTTGTTAATGTGCGGTTGAATGTGTTTTTATCGTGGACAGATAAATTAAAGGACGACGAAGCAGGCGGAGAGGTTCTTCTTGCAGTAAATTTTGTATCCTTGACCTGATTATGATATTTTTCGTACTCTGCATTTTAAAATAATGCTCGCAGCGTTTATTCGAACGAAGAGAATATTTAGAAGGGTTTTGGAAAGTCTCAGTGGGAAATGTTTTAAAATTATCTACCTCTCTTCGTACTCCATAAATGCTCGACGTACAAAAAAATGTAACTAAGGAATGGAATTTGTACAAGTATAACGTTTGCAAAAGTTTTAGAAAGTTAATTGTTTAGTTTATCACTGAAATCCTCTATATTAGTCAAAGTTATTTCTTAGGAGTTTGTAAAGATAAAAAAATTATATTCTTACAGCCATTACTTATTTGCATAAAACTTATTGTAGAAGCCCAGAAACTTTATGATGAACTGGATGTAGAAATCACTCTCTGGCGTGTAATCAATTATTAAAATAACAATATAAAATTTTATTTAAAAAAGTCACCGTTATTTGCGTTTTATTTCCAAATTTTTAGATTTCCATATAGGAAAATTACAACTTCAACTACGACGCTTAAATTGTTTTCAATGAGGAGAAGAGTTATTAATGAGCCATAAAATTTGAGATATTTCTATTAAGTGAACAATTGCTCGCTAAAATTTTTTTCTTGAGAAAGACAGTTCGATTGACATTCAACCACAACGACGTGCTTTCATAGTAGCCTAAAAATTACCTTGGCTACGGAACGTAGCGAGACTATTTTTCTCGTATGTCCGTGATTGCGCCTCTTCCTGTTCTTTTAGAGATTCTTCTGATGTTCTTCTTTATATTTAAATAACAAGAGCGCACTTCCCGCAAACGCCTTTCACTCCGTCCCCTAAAAGCCGCAAAGGAATGACAAATGATAAGATTTTGATTGCATTTCCTGTCTCTTGCATGAGCAAAGTAAGCGGCTCGGGCTGGGTTGGTAAGGTAACTGCTGGCTAGACACCTGACGGAAGTAATAAATCATAAACCATTGATCACTCGAGTGTTAATGGAAGGACGGCGGAGTGGAAGAGGTCAGATGCTCTATTCCGAACGCAAAAGTTCGTTTGATCTCTTTGTTTTATTCCAGTAGAGAAAATGTAGTTCTTATTTGGCAAAAGAAAGATGTATCCGCCGTAATGAATCCCGACATGTAAAATTTTTAGGGTTGAAATCGTTTCACAATGCAAAAGGGCAACGTTAAAAGTTCCTCTAGAATATTCGCTTCTCTCCCAAGATTATATAGAGATTTATTGAAATTATGCAAGTTTTCGGTGCAATTTTTATTTGTGGGCGAGTCAAATCACTAAAAATACATAATTCGATTCGAGTCATTGCGGCGGTGAGTACATAAAAAAAGCCAGAAAGAAATTAAGTTTAATGGTGTTGCACGTGTAATTACGATGTTTAATTTGCAAGCAGTAGAATAAGCGAAAGAGTTGGTGGTTGTGAAAGGTATTTGAAAATTTGATATCAACGAGTCGTTTAAAAAAAATTCGAATCACTTTGTTGGAAACTACTCATTTTGTGCTAAGCTAGACGTGATGGAAAATAACTTTTCATTGAAATATGTCCAATAGGATATATTTATATTTTCAGGGTGCGTTTGCTATTATGAAGAATTGATGTGTAATCATTCCGGAGTTTAATTCTTTACAAATACATCTTGCATCAAATCCTTCTTTGGATCATCGTCTAATAGTTTGTTTTCCCCTATTGAAATTTTTATTTAATCCTTTCGATGTCAACTAGTTTTTATGCGAATTAATTTATCAGTCAAACGTTTGGCATGCCATATATTTATAATCTCTCTCAATAGTGATACTTTTATCATAGAATCAGGGGCATAAAAATGATATGGAATGAAATAACATGGCAAAGATTTTCTTTGATAAGAAAATTTTTCTTGGCGAACACAATGTAAATTTTTCCGCAGATAATTGCTTTTAGATGAATTAAAAGTTTACAATTCGGTAGCGAATTTACATGATTATTTTAAGAATTAAGGTTCATGAGAATTTATCCACCTCGGTCTTCTTCCTGTTTTTATTGCAGTCGTTCATTTAACGCATCAATGGATGGATGCATAACTCGCTCCCTATGGTAATGCATTTCCTTAAATTAACGAACCAATATTTCTTAATTTTCAAAATGTCCGTCTTCAGAAATAAAATCAGAAAAGTTGTATACCTCTTAGAATAGGCATACATTTTTCCTCTTCGTAGTATACTAGTTTCAGGCAAAGTCCACATATAATATCGTATAAAAATCAACAGAGACAACAGTAGCGCTGAAATGCAGTATGGCAAACAGAGAAAGGACACAAGATCTGATCCGCAGAAACTTCCGCAGCCATTATCTATCATTCCATTTAATTCCTTCTTATTTTAAGGATTCAACTCTTTCTGAATGACGTTAGCCACACCCCCTTTCTCCTCCTTGTACTCCAACATCCTCTTTCCATCCGAAGAGGGGAGTAAAAAACATTCGAAGAACGCCCACCGCACTTTCCTCCTTTTTTATTTCTCTCCGCTCTCCCCTGCACGTACCCTTAAAGAGAGGTCTTCAGGTTAACCACCCAAATAGCTACGCCTTCCTTTGGATCTAATATCGGCGGGCGGAAGGTTCCTGAACAAATGAAAGCGTTATCCGGAAGGTGAGGAAAGTGGGAGGGTCGACGGAGAGTGAGGAGGTTTTTAAGAGTTCTTGGGATGCAACTCGCCTCCCACTCCTATTCCAAACTGCTTGCCCTATCTCTCTTCCCCACCAGAAACCGAACCCACTCTCTCTATTGACCACTAACAATCCGCCCCCCGCTTATCTCTCCTTCCTCACAGTTTCATCCGCCGAGAAAAATAACCCGAAGTTTCCCCGACTCCCCCTCACGTTTTCGGAATTATTTTATTTGCTGAAACTTTGATGAGTCGTTTAAGAGCGGTTTGTGTTCCGGCGTGTTGGTAGTCTCTCTCGGAAATTTGCTAAAGATGCCTGTTTATTAATTGGTCCCGCCTTAATTGGTACGTCGTTAGCTGGGTGTGCATGGTTTCCTAATTAGTCTCAAGTGCTGGGAGGTTCATCTTAGTTTCTATGCACGTTTCTATTGAAACAGCTTTTTCAGATACGCAATTGCCAAAAGTTAAGAGAGTGCCCTAATCCCGAAAGTTTTCGTTGATTCATTAGAATTGCTGCTTCAATGCTGTTGTAAAGACTTCTGCGATTATATTTGTTTTAATAGCAAGCTTAGTCCTTCGATGAAAATAACGCGCCTTAAACATATCAAGTTTTAACATTGATTAACATTTTACAAAATCCTTGGAAAATGTTCATACTCTGAACGACCGAACTCCTAACTAATCACAAGAGTCATATTAGTGTAAGCTCTTGCGCAGTAGAATTTGTTTTAATCAGCGGTACATACCTTACTGATGTTGATTTACTATATATATTTACTTTAGTGAAACACGTAGTAAGCCCTGATTTTTTATTCTATACTTCTAGAATACGATATGTTTTATTGCAAACGGTGATTGATTATTACTCATATTTATGCCGTATGCAGCTTAAAAATAAGATGGCAAGTTTGGAGATTTTATTTATTATTTTGGATAGTTATAAATGAATGCCCTGATATTCCGCATACTTCTGTATAATGTCCAGAATAATTCACGACTATTCCGAATGACGAATTTTCAAACGAAGAGGTAATAGGAAAATATACAGTGCTGATCTGTCATAAGAACTCTACCATGCATTACTAATCGGGTGGGCACATTTCTGAAATCAATCGCTCTGGCTTTTCAGTTAAATGTACCTTTTCCTTTAATAATCAATATTTGATATCTTATTTAATTTTTCTATGAATAAGAGATTCACGTATAAGTTTTACTTATGAAAAGAAATATCTTCTTGTCGCATATCATATTGCTTTGCTATTTCTTAAGATTGTGATAATTATATTTGGAAAACGTACACTCTGTGCTTATCACCATGAAAGCTTTCATCCTGCTGCAATATCTCTCTATCCGGCACCTCTCTACGTCAATGTATCGACTCTATGCACCCCAAAATGTATAAATTTAATTCATACTAAATTAATTCAGTGAAGCAATTTTTATCTTCATTTAATCCATGAGAATATTGCTTTCTTGCACTTTTTATTGCTAAGGAAACCTTTTACTGTAGTTTCCGAAGCAGAGGTTTCAGAAAAAACACAGCAGCAGCACGATAGCGGAAATTAATTGTAATTTATTTCAAATAATTCAGTGAGCAAGTCCACAGCTAGTAGTATTGTTAAAAACTGCTTCGACAGTTGAGGTAATTTCGCACATATTGGCTCCCACCGGGAATAGAACCCGGGGTCGCTTCCACCAAAGGCGAAAGCGCTGCCAACTTAGCTGTCAGGGAGCCCGTCCAGAACGTTGAGAGTTGTTATTATCACCATATTCTTTTACGCTCTTGGGCTGCAGATCTGCCTACATGCTGCTGTCAAAGCAGCAGGATTCTTCGCTGCATTTATTCTTCACTCCTTATTCAAATTCCGCCACGTCTACTGCTAACAACTCCTGTTCCCACAGTTAAAATACGCCTCCAAACCGAGCAGATCTGAATCGCGGAAACTTTGAAATTTTGATAATGAACGAAGTCGGATTTCTTGCCCGCACAGTTTATCAGAAAGTTCCTTATCTTCTGAATCTATTCGAGTCCTAGAGACGGTTTTTTAAGTATTTGATACTTTTCGCTCCTTCGCAAGCCAGCAACTCTTTTATTCCCGCGATCTATAGCGTTCCTCATTAAGGGTCTAGGGTTGCCCTTCCCCTCTAACCCTCGATCCCTAAACCAGGGGACCCCGTCCCTCCCTCCGCCCACATCATTTTTAAAAAAATTCCTTTCCTGATTCACGATTTTCCCGAAAGAGGTCCGCCTTTTCCTCCGTAAATTGGATGGATTTCAACGACCCTCACTGCTCATTATATTTGGCCGCAGAAGCCGCTCGTGTATTCAGAAATCTCTCGTCTCGATTCAGCGCGTTTCTTTCGAATGCGCGCTCATTTGCTAGTAGTATATTCTCTCTCCCGCCCCACCGCTTTCTTTTACTTTTATACAGCAAAAATCTCTTATTCTCTATCCCCCGCTATGCCTCTTTCAGCGGATTATTTTCGTGCAACGTCGGATCATACCGAGGTTTCCTCGTATTTTTTTAAGTAAGGGATTAATCATGCTGATTGTATGCGCTCGTCTCCTCAAGGAAGAATTTTAAGGTTTTCACTGTTTGTTTCTCGCTTTTAAGCGTTTTCTTGTTTTTTGAACATATTCGTCGTGTTTAGAATTTGTTGTATGAATACATGTGCAAAATGTCTTGTTTTTGGTTACTACTGTGTGTCTGTCATTTTTTCGGAGATGGTTGAGCGTCACGTTTCGATATGGATGTTATTGCATCTGTAACGACAAATAAGTGTGTATTATGATTAATATCTTTTGTGCCTGTATGGAGAGTTTACCCTTGAAGGTTTGCTTTAACTTCTTCATTTAAGTTCGGAAATGGAAGCTCCCGACTTTCGCGTGAGGCTTGAATCGCAACGCCCAACTTTAAGTCATCCAGGCAGCGGTCTGCTCTGTGGAGCTACTAAAGAATCTTCCGTTTGGAAGTAATAATCTTTTTCGGAAGTAGTCAGTTGTTAAATCGTAACAGATCAACTTGATAACTTTTAAGCTATATGCACGCAATACTTCGGTTTTGAAGAAAAGATTATGAATAAAAATCATGATTTAGGTCAGTTTCACTTAAAGAAATTTGGCTTTTAGTGTAGGAAAGAATTTATTCTAACTTGCGTCATTATGATTACGTCAATAAAACAAAAATCTTGATGGTGGAAAAGCAGAAAAGTGGAAATAATACGAACGTTAGCGTAGGAGCATAAGCAAGTAATAGGAGACAATCAATCATCACAGCCTTCACTTCGTGGAACAACATTCTAATACAAGATATATAAAGATGTAGTTTGTTTTAATCTAATGTTAAATAATAGAATAATGGAAGTGGAGTTTTGCCACTTGGTAGTTTAATTGAGATGGATTACAGTTGCACCTGAGAAGTCAAGAGGAGAATAGTTATAGCGAAGAAAGCCTTCCAAACAAAGGAAAGTTTTCTGCGAAGTAATAATATTGGTCTAGAAACTAGGAAGAAAATTTTGAAAAGTTTTGCGTGGAACGTGCTAGTGTATGGATGCGAGACTTCGACACAGAAAAATAGTGAAAGTATTAAACTTGAAGCTGCGGAAATGTGGTTTTAGGGGAAGGTGATGAAAGCTAAGTGGAAACTTAGGAAAAGTAATGCAGAAGTGCTAATTTCCTGTACCATTAAGACAGGATAAACAAAGTGCAGATAACGCTTACTCTGGCACAACTACTTCATACGTAACATATTGGAAGGAAAAATCATAGGTAAAAACCGAGAGGCCGACTGAGAACTTCTTTTTTAAAAGTTATGACGATAGGAATGGGATATACGTCATGGCATGAAATGAAGAGGATGGCTGAAAACCGTGATGGTTGGAAGTTATGGCCGAAACGATTAAGCTATGCCTTTCTGGAATGAACGAATGTTGATTAAACTATAGAAAGTAACATGAAAAGATTCGCAAGATAAAAATGTATAGAGATTGGTTGATAAACGGAGCCTAGCAGGCAAACTGAGAGATCACAATAATTTTAGATTCAGCACGCTTTTGACTGCGTCAGTGACAATACAATACGTATAATAAAGTATAGAATCAGATCGAAAGAGATATCATTGGAACTGGTACGGATTAAATAGATCTTATTTGAGCCGCTGAAGCTGAAGATTTCAAAACCATGTAGAGATTAGCACATTTGGAGATATTATCAACAACCTTGATACCTCATTTTTAAAAATCAGTATTCTATTCAATGTCTTATCTTGTTTAAACCAGAACGATGTTAGATTATCTTGTGTTATAACATTGTCCTGCATAGCAACAAATCTACACCAAAAAAAACTTTGGGTAATAGTACGTTATGGAATGGATATCCTCGGAAAATCAGAATTTTTGTCATCCATAATCGGTCGCACCACAAATTTTCGAGTGGGATAATTGTAACGGCAGATAAAAAACATTCCAGACTCAGAAATATTAGTTCCAACTTTCGGTCGAGCGATATTCCTTCCTCCGGGAAGTATTCAATCGCGTTAATCATCCGTCAATTTCTGAATTCCTCCATCTCACACGCTGACGCTTACTCTTTTTCTCCGCGTATGCTGCGGTCGGGAGAAAATTCGATTTGGCACCGAAGGAAAAACAACAGGTGAAATCAACGGAGAGAATAATTAGTTCCCGAGGGAAAAAACGTCTCCCGAAGCGGGGATTCAATGACTTAGGCCCAACACCGTGACTTATCGCAAGAAAATCGCGGTTTCGGAGCAACGCTTCACTTCAATTGGAAAATCTAGACGTCTTCTCTTCCTCCTTTGGCGAGATCGATGGCTACGAAATGTAAAATTCTTACAAACTGCGGTTAGCGGAGATCGTGCTTTAAAAATTTAAAGGAAAAGTACAGGGCGTGATTTGTCATTATTGAAAACATCGTAAGGATTTTCCTGGTTCGCGTACAACCGTCTACAGTGAAATATTATTTGGTGTAGATTGAGATGTGTATGTGTAGATTGAGATGAGTGGTACACCAGCATGCGAACCACTCACCATAGGAAATTTATGTCGTACGAAAATTTTTATTTCCATTTTTATCTCCAGTTGCAAATCGAAAAAACAGAAAAGATATAATGGAACATTTCTTTTCGAGATAAAGACTTTCCAAGTTACGGACTTCGAACAGGAACCAATTAAGCTCGTAAGTCGAGGTACCACACTGTACTCACCGGAATACCGATTCTCAGCATCCACTACCCTCGACTTTGTACAGCTTTAACCTTTGTAATAAAATAAACCAATCTTCTGTTACCTCTGTTCTGAATTACAATGTACATTATGTACCGTAACCAGGTGAATTACTCAAATGATGTTAGATGGTATACGACCCTTATTAAAATGTTACTATTACATTGAAATCAATGGAAATACATTTCATGGTGAACGTTTTAAGGGAAAATGTCACTACCAATACGGCGATATCCCATAAAACAATGAAAGACAGGAAATATCTTCCTAAATATATTTCATTTTCGTAAACATACGTACATCTCTGAAATGCTGAGGCTCACCGTTAACTTCCATATTACACGATTTCTCCGAAGTTTTCGCATGAATTGATTGTAATAAGGATTTAGCTGCGTAATTTCAGAGATGAAATCACAAAATTGATTGCATGTCAGTGTTTTTAATGACCTGATTACGATATGAAATATTCGTTTGGACCTTTCTAATAGGTGTGGGTTAGCTAGCATAGAAACGCTCGATTCCTCGATTTTCCCTATTTTTAATGTCGAACGTTAGGTCCCAAACTGATTTTACGGTATTGATAGTAAGGTAAATAAATATAAAGAACATCATTGGCATTAAAGTGCCCTACAGAGTCTTTCTGGTTGTCCGTGACGTAATTAAAACCGCCGAGTGGTCGCTGATGAAGTCGCTGGATATAGATATTCTAAGGGAGATAGCTCAACTCTTGGAACACATATTCTGTTTTATAGGCCGAAAATTCTACACGCTCTCCAAAAATCGCACCTTTCGCTGAATACGTCGACGGAAATTTATCCTACGCTTCGGTTTTGTCACATTTTTTGGCGATTCCATTTTGTCACGTTCTAGGAAGAAATTCAAGATTTTATTCCCCGTGGCTTTTTGGCGCTAGTGGAGCAGAGGGCCGATGTATGACACACTTCCCTTTCTCCCGGAGCTATTCCTTTTTGGCCGTTTTCATCCAATTGTGCGCGAATGCATCCGCCCTCGTTGTTTGGACGTTGCCGTGGAAATGGTGTATGGCGTTCATTATTTTTTTCGTACGGATATATAGGAATAGACGTTGACGTCTCGCGTCACAATGGTTACCATGCTTTCGCACGCCTATCCCCCCCTCTCACGGACAATCCTGCGGTCAGCTCCGCTACGCGCTGTTCACACTTTCCGCTCCGGCGCCGACCGTGCACGGATCCTCACACCGTGCTATGCTCCCCTTTCCGTAGCAGATCTGCAGCACTAGCTGCCTGCCTGCCTACCTTCCCGAATTTTTTTTTTTTCAAGGGGATGTGTCGATACGCCAGAGAAAGGTCGTGAGGAAGTTAAACCGATGAAACCGACGCCTGGCGATGAGATCTCTTTTTTTGATCTGGGGATAGGTTTCTCCATGCCACGAGAAGGGAGATCCTTTTGTCTACGTTACCCTCTCTATGGTGTGTTTAACTGAATTTACCGTAAACTCTACGGTTGGGTAAGGTTCGCAGGAAGGTTTACCTACTAGGATTGTTCTTACGCGAAATTCAGTGCGCCTTTACTTTCATCGAGGCGGTCTTTTCTTCGGGGTGCTTCTTTCCAAGATCACTGCTTAGATACCGGAGTGCGTATCAGATCTCTGTTGGATCTACCACTTCATCTTATGTCTATGAAGTCTTCGACGTGGTTCTTTTCGCTTGATTCTCTATTTCGTGTTTCCTAAATTTCTATTCGCAGATTTTTCATCGATTATATCTTTATCGAGCGTGTTATATAGCAGTCGCTGAATCTATCTCTCAGAAGATTAATGTTAACCTTTTCAGTTTCTATTTAATATAGTCGTTACATTTGTTCTCACTTTAAGTTACTTTCTCAGAATCATAAAAAGAGTCTTATCATCCTAAACATATTTTATACACGTTTTTACACGTCTAAAGTGAACAGAAATTTATTTAAAAATCTCGAATCGTCGTAACAACTTCGAAGATACGTTCTACCTATATTCATATCAAAGTAAATACTAAGATTAGGAACAGCAAATATAACAAACTTGTTATGCTTGACACAAGTTATATTTTGACTATCATCAATGATCTATTTTATCGATCCTAGAATAATTGACTAAGTTTCTTTGTACCATCATTGGTAAAATTGAGAAAATCACTCACCACACATTGAGAATTCTACTACCTACGTCAAATAATGTATTTCTTCATAATTGACTTCATTTTAAGGATTACTCTTTTTCTAACAAATAATTATTTCTCTTTTCCAGGTAAGAAAACGGATCAATGCATTCCTGATTTCCAACCGCTTAGCTGTATCCTTCTGACCTGCCCTTCACTGGTAAATTTAATTGTTATGATATGTTTAATGCAGATATTGATTCCTGAAACTTCCATCTTTTAGCGAAGTTTTTAGTCTTTCCATGTATTACTCAGTCTTCGTCTAACATCCAACCCCATTACTTCCCGTAAATCCACTTGATGGCATCGTTTTCTCTGGTTCATCTTTTATTCTCATCAAACTGATGAACTATACCGAATCGTGTTACAATTGCGCACAATTTCATCCCATGGAAATGTTTGCAGCTTGATGTGAAACTTTTTTGATCTTTACCATTAAGAAAATGGAATGAAATTTATTGAACGGTAATAAACTATAATTTTACTGGTTAGGTACTCTAGGATAATTCTTTCGTATTAAGGAATCAAATTTATAATGAATTTAGACCAATGTTGGGCTAATATCGATAAAAAGATCCGGATTATTTCCTGCTATTACCTTTCAATTCAGATGAAAATAATTTTTACATCGAAATTTGAGGATGCACATTAGATATCCTGGAAATATGATTAGAAATATATGAATGCTTCAGTTTCGATTCACTGATCCAAAGGCAATTCCATTTCTCAAGTAATGGATTGTCTAAAAAGTGATGAAAATAAAAAAAACTAGCAGGTCACGGAGAAGGGATAGGTTAAGCCTTTTCCACGCTTCTCGCAGTTTTCCGATGGGAAAACAATCAAATTTCGTGACGCTTCCAAGTTTCAATCAGTGGAGATTGTCTTAAATCCCCAGATCCGTCATGGAATTTTCCAGGGAATGGCTTCCTTAGAGATATAGAATTAATTTTCTTGATCTTACTCTTGATGGAAGCAGAGAGAATTATATTAGATTTGGAATATTTATAGTACTTGCGGTCGATCATTTGATGCTGAAAAATATTTGTGAATGAATATTTGCACGGTTCTCTCGTAAGAAATGCGATGTAGACAACGCTTCGGGAACAATTAAGATCGCATTGTTATCGCATTTGTTTTCATTTTAATCCATTTTGTGATTTAATCCGTAATTTTAATAATGAGCGAAAATACTACTCGTTTTATGACGCGGAGTTACACTCTCCCTCTAAGGCATACTTCCAATGTACTGTATAAATTACGCTTAAGTTTGAAATGTTTCGTCCAAGTTACGTAGAAACGGAAGGTGTGATATTTCTTCACTAAAAGCTATAAATGAATATCTTTAAAGAATTTTTCACGGTGAACAATATAATAATAGAGTAATCTTAACGAAAATAAGAGAAAGGGAAACGGAAGAAATTGTCAGGTACGAAAGAAACTCTTAAATAGTAGAAAACTTCTAGGTATATAGTCACACATCCTGTAAATGCTTGCAAACTCTCTACCAGTATTTATGATGTGTTATTGAGTTACTTAACAAGAAAGAATTAACGGCTAACTGTAAAGTTGACAGATAGATGGTGTGGATGATTGTATTGCAAATAAATTTCAAAGCGTAAAGAAATCAATATTTGGCATCGTCGCTAAGCAGTGTTCTTATATTTCCAAATAATTTGAACTCATTGACGATTGAACTTTAAAGTAGATTCATTGCTATTGACACGAAAAAGGCGAATGTTTTTTCCTGAGAAAATGCACCTTTATAGTTTTTTTGATATTTTTAGCAGGTATATCTATAGAACGAAGATCAGTTAATGTATCCCATCATTTTATCGCTAGCTCTTGGTACACAGAATGATGATTACCTACATCTTTCCATCACATTGTTAAAATGAAATGAAATTGGTTCTATATTCAAGATTAAATAAAAGATACATTCATTTGCTGTAACATTGATTGTAAATGTATTTCTACCCTTAGATTCTTCTTTTAAAGAATTTAGTCGCGGTAATTTTACCTCAGTTCCTGCTGAATATATACCCTTAAAGATTCGTTGCCTCATACCTTAGGTAAACCTCAAAGAAAAGTTCTTTAACTTGCTCAACCTTTGATTTTGACCTCGGTCATGCCTTTTCAATCCCATTAGCTCTTTCATAGCGTTTATTCTCTTCTATTTAAATGAATAGCATAAAATATAAATGGACACATTCGTTGCAGCATTTATGTTTAAACAGATACGACGAGAAGCCGAGAATGTTTTCAAATTACTCCTCGAACTCCATTTCCATGAATATTAAAACCAGTCGGTGGGACGCCGGAAACTACGTCCGCGAAAATCCATTCGCTAAAGCATCTCAGCCAAAGATACCTTTAAGGAAAGTCTTCTTTTCCCCATTCCTTCCTATTCTTCCCAAATCTCTTTTCCCGATTCTCCACCTCTTCCTTCCAGCTCTTCTCTACAGTTGTCCGCTTCAGATACCTCTCCTCCGCCCCACCCCCCTTTCCCTCCCCTCCGCTCCCTCACTCACCCATCCCAATGCTTTTTTTCGTTGGTTGTATTGATTTTTATATAATGAATTCCGTCGGTGGGGGTGGCCATAAGGGGGTGGAAGGGGAGTATTGGGGTGGGAAAGTCCTATGGAAGGTTTGAGATTCGAGGGGAGGGAGGGATTATGGGAGACGAAATGGAGAACGATGTGTAAGTTAGAAGAAAGATAGGAGGAATAGGATGAGATAGAAGAAGGCAATAAGGAGAAGCTGAGGGGATGAGGGACTTTATTTTCCAAGGTATCATTCCTCCCCGCGAGGAATCGAAAAAGGGTGGGAGTGGAGCGGGGGAGAGGGAAAAATGCTTTTCATAGCAAAAGCCGTGACATTTCTGCTCCGAATGATTTCTTGTTTGATTCGAAAATTGTTCGGTTTGCTGGAAATTAAAGAAAAAAATCCCGCTAGTTCGTTAGGATTCGGGCGCAATTTAAAGTTGATGGATGTTGTTATTTTCCGTCGTTTTTCCAGCTCTCGACCGAAAGAGTAATAAGGAAGTGCGCGACTTTATCCGTATTTTAATAAGTATCTATGTCGAATGCTTCTCGCTTGTTTGCATGATGGGGGAAGTAATTCAACCATATATATGGATTTTGTGAGCCACTTCATTAAAAAACGTTTCTATTCGTTTATATTCTCGTTTAGTGTCGAGCTCAACTTTTAAGTCGTAGTTGTTAATCAACGGTATCCAGTTCTTTCAAATCTCGCTTGTACTTAGTCGAGGAAAATTCACTGCATTTTGACGAAGTGTTCTATATGTTAACTAGTAATCTAAATTACGATTGTAAGTTATTATAAATAATAAAGGTAACCTCTTAAGTATGCTAAGAAAGGAAAACTGCTCAAATCATATATTTAGATATCCAACGTGAAAGACAAAAAAAAAAAATATGTGGACCAGTTTCGTCACAAAATGGGCATGATGGACCTTAAAATGAATTTTGCGTAGAATATTTGTAAAATAATTTCCCTACGTTAAAGTATGGTTTCTCGCAAAAAGTTATTTACTGTGCAAAAGTAAGTCAGTTGCCAAAATGTCAGTAAAAGAATGATAAAGTGCATATAATATGAGGATTTTGAGACATTTTAAATTATATCGTCTATTATCTATTATGGTCGTCTATTTCTCCTTGTTTTCGATCGATTACCTCCACGAATTATATTGAAAGACAGGAAATTTTCAGGAAAAACAGAAAAATTCGAATTACATATAGTATTACAATTTTTTATTTACAGTATTTCAAGGTTCTCCGAACAGTCAGAGGCAAATATATCTTATCAATTAATCGAAAAACACTCCAAGCAAAAATTCCTTTCCGTTCGAAAATCATTCTATTCCAATCTTTAAGTTCCCAGCGGGGTAGTCCGATGAGCCGTGTAAAAATTAATTCCCAAAAATGTTTTTCTAAGCGCCCGCCTCCAGCTCTGCTTAAATGCGGAATCCTTGTATGGAAAATTGCCTCCATATCTCGCAGTACATTTTTCCTTCCTTCCCAGTTGAAAAAAGCATGGCCGTGTGACAATCCTCTGTTTGTCACTACCTCGACGAGAAGAATTTTTTCAAAAAATGTAGCGGAACCCTTCCATCTTGTTACACCGTATCGCATCCTGCTTTCCCCTTCTCTCCGTCACACAATCTCTCTCTCTTCTGAAAGTCCTAACGCACTGGACCCTTTTCCGATCCCGCTCTTCAGAAATCCCACGATTAATGACGCAAGTTTAATCCCTTTGTTTATGCCTTCCTTCAATCAACGCAATCGCTCAAACTCATTCGTCGCCCCCACCCCATTCCATACCCGCCGTTCCCTCTACGTCGGAAATTTTTTCGAGCAAAAATCCCTTGACCGACTGTTTATCTGCGCCTCTATGTTTATTCTCCCTGTTTGAGTGGACTCCCGCCACCGACAAAAGCGTATATATAGGTATGTTTCCGGAAAAGCATCTATTTTTTCCCGTGAGAGATCCTTCGTTTGTTTTTTTTATTCGTTAGTTTTCAAACGTCCCCGATAGATGGGGGTGGGGCGGCTGTATGTCCGTCTGCCGGATCGTACCTCACAGCGGCATAAGCCGAGGCAATAACTCAGCGATCGATGAAAAGGGGAAACGGATCCATAATCCCACTTTTCGTAGAGAGAGAGAAGTTGGAACGAGACTCGCAAATATTTCAGGTCCGGATTGGTTTCGTGGAAACCCCCTTAGGGGGGTCGGAGTGTTTTTCTCTAACATTTTGCCTCCTACACCTCTTTCATCCCCCTTATATCGGGTTGTGCGAGCGCCCTCGCTCCCTCTTTTCGTTATTCATTTTTCTCTCTCTCTCTCTCTCTCTCTCTCTATCGCACCGTTTTTGAAAGGCTTTTGTTTTCGCTAATTCTGCCGGTGCTTTTTTTCGTCGTTGCCGTCGCCGGTGCTCTATCGCAATTTTTTCCCTCTCCGGAATACTGTTTCCCTAACTTTCCCGTAGCCTTTGGCTCCTTCCCCGCGACTCATCGCATCAAGTGGGTTACGCTTTTGAGCTTCTGGGATCTCGTGGAGAAAGAGGGATTGGACCCGTGATTCCACAAAGGTATCGGCGCCGTATTTATGCTCCCCATGTCGCCTCTCTTTAGACGTTATGCATCGGCGTACGTGAATCGCTGTAACGTGGTGTCGCAGTCGTAAATCTTACCGCCCTGTGTTCCTGCGTTCGCTTCTTTGAACTCTTGCTGATATTTTACGTTTGCTGTAAATTTTCCTCCGCCATCAGGATGAAATTTTAGCCATTCATTCATTGGATAGTTTTGGACTTTTTTCATCTTCTCGTTGAATATATCTTACAAGTAATTAAGCCAAACAGTATTTTCTGTAAATATATATTTATGAGATAATTATTATTCAAATGAAAGCTTCATAAATGTGACAAAATAATTTTGTTAAAAATATAAGAAGTNTTTCATATTTTATATCAATTCGCCTATCTTTCAAGGAGAAAGGGTTAGCAGAAAATAGAATGATTGATTGGGGTCATGATTTGGCTGAGATAAACTAAAAAATTTTGCTTTTAATAGGTTTTACTATATTAGGCTCCCGATTAGCTTAGCTGGTTGCTCGTCTACTTTAGGTGGTAGTCCCGGGTTCGACCACGGCAGAGAGCTATCTTTCAAGATAAGGATTGGCAGTAGGAAAGACTATGGGTAAAAAACCTTGCTAAATTTAAATATCATTGTTTCAGGATCAACATCGTTATCATAAGCCAACAAGTTTGTAATAAATGAGAATATACTAAGGGAAAAGTTCTTATCCTTTGGATTAATTTTAAATTTAGACTTCGTTATAGGTTTATCAGAAAAATTTCTTGAAGAAATCTTTAATTTGTAGTCAGTGATTATGTATTAACTATTTGTTGCTTAGAAGGAATGCTTTCACGTTCTAACTCTGTTCCTAGTTCGCGATCTTGGGTCACAGATGTGACCAAAAATTGACAAGTCAATAAGCATACAAAAATTCAGATAAAAAAATCAGATTAATCATAGCCTAAATACAGGCTTAATTGTAGCTTTGTTTGTAGTAGACTTTCCTTTACACTTGTATCTCCATCTAGTGCCCTCGACTTTTTAAACAATTCTTCACTACAGTTGAGAATTAAATGAATTTATCAGATTTCCCAGCGTATATAATTAAATTTTAATAGCATAAATGGAGGGATCGGATGGCAGACCCGGAAAACCAACTTGTGTTCGCAAAAGTAACTTTATTAATTTGCCTAATTCATCCGATTTGATACACTCAACGAGCGAAGCATTCTGGCCACCACCAATCGACATTTGATTTCATTCCCGTATCTCAGCAGCTAATTACAGAAATGCTAATTTCATCAATTTAATTTTGTATCTGAACGGCGACGATTTTGGCGATATTCAGTTTTTATACCACACAAATTTCTTTATGTGCACAACAGTTACGATTTCGCAGATGATTTATTATCAACTTTAGCTAATGTTCAAGTCATATTTTTTCGCGGAATGGATGGACTTGGACACCCCTTCAATTCCGTGCGAAAAGGTAGTCCGGGAGCGTATACACAAGGAAACAAATTCGTAGTTAATTAGCGCAAATTGCAAAGGAAAATACAGCGCTTTGTTATTTCTACCGGCTCCCTCCATTTTTCTAAAACATAGCGGGAGAATAAAAGAAACAGAAGTCACTTAATCTCAATTAGTCTTCCTTTATTTCGTCCTATGAAAAGAATTAACTTCCCCGTTTCATTATGTCAAGGGTATTAACGAAAAACTCACGGCGAAAATGAAGATAAATGGAAGGATTATTTTCCAAAGCTTTTATTTTAATAAGCGAGCCAGTTCGAGAAAAAATCTCGCGAAATAAGTCGAACCGTTTTATTTACGAGGGGGAGGATTTTTTTCGTTTAGCGAGGGGAGATTTCGTGGGAGGGGAGAAAGGGGGGAAGCGGAATTCTTCGAAACTTTTTAGCTATAGATATTTCAAAGTAAATGGCAGCATTCGTCATTTGTTCCTTTTTTCGCGAAAAAATGCATTTCGTCCGTATCGGAGATTATACGGGTTTTGTCTCTTTTTCCCCCCCGACATCCCGTTTAAAAACTTTTCCCAAACTCCATTCTGCGGAAAAAGCGTCCTTTCTCGATTCTCTCTTTCATTCCGCCACCTCCTACCATTCGGCTTACCTTCTCTCTCTCGTCCTTAAATACCCAAAAACTCCCGCTCCCCCGAAAAACCCACCTCGCCGATACGGCAGAACAAAAGGTCTATCAGTCATGGCATACTAGGACCCGGAGACGATACGAATTTTTTTCCGATCGCCTCCGAATTCAATATTTTTGTCCCGCAGAGCTCCAACCCATCCGCATGAAAAAATCCCCCTTCCCACTTCCTTCTATCTACCTTCTCCGCCCATCTCCACTTAGGGAGAGCAATCCTCCGGTAACCCCGTTGCAAAACCCCGCTATTAATCACTGAATGAAAGAGGACAAGGCACAGATAGAATGGGAAGAGGAGGCCCGAGGAAGGGGAGGGAAAACAGCGGAGAAAATATTTCAAGCTATCTGCGGCATTTTTTAAGAAAAGCTCAGGAAAATATTTCAGGGAGGACGTTTTGGGACGGTTGAGAAAGGAATAAAGAAAATCGGATCGGCATTGAGGGGAAGGAATTTGTTTCGGGTTTAGTTTTTTGCCTCTATTATTTAAATTTCTTCCCCGTGAGAGAAATCGACCCGCGATGAATTCTTACACTTTTGTATCAATTATTTGAATACTTATTTTGTCTCCGGGAATTGTTTTCTGAGAGTCGTTTATTTTCTCCGTGAGAATGAAATTGTATCCTTCATTCATAAAGGTACGATTGCCTTGATTTGGGTAACGAATCGTTAGAGGTCTCGTTTATTCCCATTCAACTGCAGCTGATTTTTATCAAGTAAATGTTGTGGTAGCGTTTTGTTGTGTACGCTTTCTCAAGAGAACTGTTTTTCCAGTGATTTTACAAGACTGCAAGTATAATTACGAACTTGAAGTTTCCTCCTTTTAATCTTGGACTGTAGAAATCAATGTTTTATACGATGTTGAGTTAATGAAAAAACGAAAAAGAGTAATTTAAATTATATATTTTCCCGTTGTATGTTTTTCCGCTGGCTTATCCCACGGCCGTATTCCACTGGAAGTATAACGAGTATAACTTGGCACACTTGGCACTGGTTGACGCCATCGGTAACGATCTTGTACTACAGATCCCCTTCGATCAGATTTGGTGCTAAGAAATAGGTAATCGATTACTTATCATCGCAACTAAATTTTCATATTTTATATCAATTCGCCTATCTTTCAAGGAGAAAGGGTTAGCAGAAAATAGAATGATTGATTGGGGTCATGATTTGGCTGAGATAAACTAAAAAATTTTGCTTTTAATAGGTTTTACTATATTAGGCTCCCGATTAGCTTAGCTGGTTGCTCGTCTACTTTAGGTGGTAGTCCCGGGTTCGACCACGGCAGAGAGCTATCTTTCAAGATAAGGATTGGCAGTAGGAAAGACTATGGGTAAAAAACCTTGCTAAATTTAAATATCATTGTTTCAGGATCAACATCGTTATCATAAGCCAACAAGTTTGTAATAAATGAGAATATACTAAGGGAAAAGTTCTTATCCTTTGGATTAATTTTAAATTTAGACTTCGTTATAGGTTTATCAGAAAAATTTCTTGAAGAAATCTTTAATTTGTAGTCAGTGATTATGTATTAACTATTTGTTGCTTAGAAGGAATGCTTTCACGTTCTAACTCTGTTCCTAGTTCGCGATCTTGGGTCACAGATGTGACCACTAATCTTTCAGATACAGCACAAAGATGATAGGACTACGCTAGGCCCAATACACCCTCAACTCATAATCACTTGGAGATGATCTATTCACGTTAAAATATGGAATAAAAACGAAGATTACACGGGAATCAGCCAATGTGTCATTCCCGATAATATTCTGCAATCCCAATGCATCATCCCATTAAAGAACCGCATCGTTCAACTTCCTTTCCCCAGTGACAGCTCAAAACTCCATCCGAACGGATTCCGTTATTATTAGGACGAAATTAACGCGTCCGCCGAGCACTTGCTAATTATCTTAATCCGACGCCTACGCGGGATACCGCAGTGGGTTAAATATGAATCCGAGGATTCCCCGCTCCCCCAACGCCACCGCGCGGCGCCAAAATAAACTAGGGTCCGTTGTCGGCTTTACAGTCGACGTCGCTGGAATTAGACAAATTCCAAGATAAACATGAGAAACTGGTAACGGTTTATTGGGAAGATTGAAATGGTAAGGGAGTGATGCTAAAGTGCGTGCCGGAGGGCTGGAATGAGGTATGCGGCGTGGAAGAGGGTGTTTGTGGGGGGAGAGGAGGAGGTTTGTGGATGGGGAGTTTTGTGAGACCAGGTGGCTGGTCCGCTGGGCTAATGGCTGGGTGACAGTTGAACCCATCCAACGTTAATGGTTGATCAATACATTCCAAATGAGATTTCTCGAGCACAGCTGGACTTTGCCACCGCAGGCGTGACGCCCTCCTACGTGCGGGTTTGTCCGCGTGCGTGTGTGAGCGCGTGTCCACGCGGACGACCAATCGCGAAAGCGTGACGATTTTGACACGCGGGCTTGTAAAGCTCGTAGAAACTGTATTACTTCTCTGTCAATCTGGACTCGGCGGGAAAAACAGAAAATGCCGATTTTGGCGTTTCCTTCGCAACCGTACATACATACAACCTTCTCTCGTATTCCTTTGGCGGGTCGATTTTGTCCCTTCATTCCGGGACTTTGAATCGGAACCGAACCGGAAACCGAAACATAAGGATCATTTTTTTTCCGGAGTGAAAACAGAATTCGAATCGAAAAAATTAATTCTTTGAACCTTGACCGGAATTAAAAACTGGTATTTTACATTAAAAATGTTGAATTGCTACTCATTGTTATAAATTAAAATTTTAATACCTGAAGTAATTCTCAGATTATTTTTCATATAAAAATTGCATTTTTATAAAATTTAATCGATAAAAGTTCTAATTAATAATAATAATAATAGATCGTCTTTATTTACGGGCAAGATTAAGGGATTAATTAAGAGTCACGTATATCATAAATATTGAACAGATATTATTTAATCGAAGTAAAAACCTGTTAGAACCGGTTTTCCGATTAATGCCGAAGCAGAACCGGTAGTTTTACCAAACTGAACTGAACCCATTCAACCGAAGCGTAAACCGAACGAAAATAATTATAGTTGGAAGCTCTGCTTCATTCAGACATTCAGGCTTTTATTATTTCATGGCCTGGGATTGATACATTTTACCGTCGTTGGAGATGTACGCCGAGAAAAAAATCAATCCCGTCTCATTTACATTCGTTCGGAATCGTTGTAAGATATCATTCCGGGTGGGCTCCATTTTTTTGCTTCGCACTCTCTGTCTATTAGGGGATTTATATCTACCGAAATCGCAAATTTTTCATCCTTAGTCGAGGCTGAGAATCCACGTTCTAGATGCAAATTACTCGTATTTATCAAACCCACCCGCGTTTACTTGCTTTGCGTATAGCAGATGCGCATAGTCCTAGGGTGACCGGAAGCCCATATTGGCTTCGGCTTATCTACATTAGAGTCCATTTATTATGACTAAGTCTGCGCAGGCTCTGGTGGCGGGAGATTCATAGTGCAATTTTATACTCGTTTTTTTGTCGGGATTGATGTATTAGCAGAACGCTACTATTTGCTTTAAACTCATCCACCCGGTATGTTTGTACGATACGTTTAAATCTCCTATTTGGAAAATTTGGCAAAAAACAGATTCGCTGTAAAGAGAGAAAAAGAAATGTATAATTTCCGAGAACAGTTTTTCTGCCATTCCTTAAGGTATGAGCTTAATGATGTAAATAAAATAGAATGAGAATGTGTACTATTTTTTTAGAAGATTGCCTCGTAGAGTAAGTTACAGCAAATCTTCATGCACGGAAATACATCCTCGCACGAGTTAATCTTTTCCGCAAGATATTACGAAGAGTCTATTCCAGCGTTTTACTCGCATTCTTCAGGAATTTTTCCGGGCTATTTTCCATGTATTTCTGAAAACCTCTTCACTTATACTCGTTGAATACGCAAACATATGAGTTGCAATTTTACTAGAGATTGAAATAAATATTTCTCTGTGGTTTAAATGTCTCCAAAATCAAATGAAGCATCACACTCAAAAAACACGAGTCTTGCAAATTTTTTATATGGGTATTTCTCAAGGATTCAATCCTTTTTGAATTCCACTGGTGTAGGATATGCTCTTTTAATATTTAAATTTCTTAACATGCATGGAAATCTCCGAATGAATTTGATCGAATTTAAAAACTCGAAAATCTTTCCTTAAACTCGAATAGGAATTCATTTCGAATTAAATACACCCGAACAAAATGGGGGGATTACTATTTCGAGCAGCTTCTAATCGGGAAACTAAGAAAAGAATGTCGCATAAATAGGTTACTCCGTCTTAGCGGAATAGATTAATAAGAGGCGTGTTCTGGTTTTGAGGTCTCCAAATTTTTTCCTGAATCTTATTTTCCATAGAAAGTTGGAACTTCTGTTACCTCTAGACGTAATCGCCGCGAAGATATACAAATTTTTTTCAGCGTCGTTACCGTGATTTCATTGCTGCAGAGAACACATATTTAGAGGTGTGTTTTACTTACGGGGAAATCGAGGTGCGTTCAGTATCTAAGCTCTTCAAATTTTTAACGGCATTGAGTGTAATTGAAAGGATGCAGTTGCTTTTAAAAGATGCAACCCGAGGATTTGAGCCTATTATGTATTTCTGAATAACGTATGTATTAGCCTAAATATATTTCTGAATTTGTAACATAGAAGCAGCAGCATACAGTGGCTAAAATGTGTCGTATTCGAATCCATAGTTTGCATCCAATCCTGAAGTGTGAAGTGAATGTATCACTCTCACAAATAGGTTCTCCCGTTGTGGCGAAACCGATTAATAATTCCCCCAATTTTCTAACGCGGAGAACGTTTGATTATTTCAGCTGACGGTATCAATCCAAGGAGCTATTTTCCTTTTCCGCGAATTACTTTCGAATTTAATCGATAACTTGGCGGTTCGCTCCATTACCACCTCACACGCTCTTCAGTGCCCTCCGTCTTGTCTCTCCATTTCCCACCTAGGTATTCCATCGAGGCCATTAAGGGAGTCCGTTTAATTCTCTTTCGCCGTGTTCAAACCCCATCGCGACTCTCGGAAAAGCCGTGCTTCCACACTCGGAAAACAAACTTCTTTTTGCTCGCCGCATTTTTTACCCCGGCGAAGATTTCCGCCCAACTCGACGAGCGGTTTTTCCACCACTTTCGCTCATATCCACTCTTCGAAAATTTCTCCTCACCCCCCGCTTATCCAGCTAATTTCCTTTAATTACGGAAAACACGTCGACTCCGCCGGCTTTTACGAGTTCCTCGGGATGTGCGCGGGGGAAGCGAACACGAAATCGCCCGAGTCGGTGCGGTTTCTCTCCTTAATATCCGTGACTCATTTTCGCTCTCCTCGATCTTCATTAATTTTCTTCCTCTTCCTTTTGTTCCCGAATCTTCTTCTTCCCACTGTACACATCCGAATGCCTTTCCCCCTCTTTTTGCTCTTCCACCATTAAATCGATTAGCGATTTATCGATCCTCGGGGCGATGATACCCTACCACGTCCAACCTTGTCTCATTAATCAGGCTGTTTCGCGTGAATGGCTCAGAACAGTCGAATGGCTGGTCGGAGTAAAGAACGATAAAACCTTAAAAGAGGGAGAGGTTGAGAGATAAAAAGTGAGAGAAAAAAGGGCAAAGGTCATCACTCGCGACGGTCTCGGCAGCGATGGACAGGTGCGGGCAAGAAGGAGAAATTTTCTAACTCGATACTTTAGTTTAAATACATCTGTATGGCGATATAAATCTTTCGCGTATAACACCACGCTCAACTAGTGTAGACTTTTTACGAAAATCACAAAGTGTAAATTAGAAATGTATTTAGGAAATTAGCTTTTTACATGCCAAGGCTAATCAGCAAATACCAAGATTACAAAAAGGTGCTTCGATTAGAATGAGGGTAGTGTAACCTCAAAAATCATCACATACACATAATAATTTACGGCAAAATTCTATGTATGAAATTAAATTTATTCCAAATGTTCCTCGTAACAAATAAGAAACTTCGAAATAAAACTAGAAACTGGATTTCCAATCGCACCAGGTACAGTTAGTTAAAATTAATGCAACATATATCTCCGGTTATATCCTTCTGAGTTGAACCTTTTTCCTAAAACAAATATGCGTAGAAAAAAGTTCTTGATATTACTATTTGAAAATTAAATCGAGTATAAAAATCATCCTTAAATCTACCACAAACAAGGTGAATTTAAAAGTATATAAACCTCTCATAACCACGTGATGCACTAACAGCTACTGTACGGTCCGTTTAACGTTATACAGAATAGGTATATTTTCCCAAGGAAGTTAAAAAAAAGCATCTTTAACCTAAAATATTGGAAGTATTGATCGACATGTTCAGTAACTCGCATGTACTAATAGTAAAGAGTTTTGATGTTCTCCAAAAATTACGCTGATCGTTGAAAAATATACTTAAGTTTCGATCTTTAAGACTCTCAGACACTCTTTATATTCATCATCGGCTATTTAAACCGCTGAGCCATGCAGAAAATGCATCGATAGAATTTTAAGTGTATGTTTCACCACTTCACGTCTTAGGAACAGGAATAAGCGTTGAGAAGATGAGTGGTAGAGTTGAATAATTCACCAACGTTCACAAGCAACGTATTTGATAGCTTGGCTTCAGCGCTGCATCGATCTGTCCATTAACATAAGTTGTTAATGCTTTTATCTCCCTCAGTGTAAGCGATGCAAGACTTGGACAGTTGAAGTGTGTTATAAATACTCATAACGCACATCCTCGTTAGTGGCTCATCATCTTCAACTATAAAACACTCCTTTCCTATTATTTAAACAGCGAGCACATTTCAGCCAATGCATATCATCACCTCTGTTTGTGCTAACCATTAATGAGTTCTATTTGAAATTGCCAAACCGATGCGAGTTCCCGGATAAAAACTAATTAAATTTAAATGAACAGAAGGTGGCGCGGAGGACATTTTAATAATTAGCGGTCTGTGACTAATGACGAGAAATCTACGAAACGGCTCCTCAAGTACTGTCGCTAAACGATGGAAAGTATTTTGCGCGCAAAATCAAAGTCATTTGCGTTGAAACAGCAGCTGCGTAACAAGATGTTTGCTTATTAAAAGTTTTTAACGTGTAATTAACCCGATGTAGTCATTAAGAGTTCGCTTGTATTCGTTCCCAGTTATCGAGTCAGTCTGAGTCGATATAGCGCTAATGTTTGGATTTCGTAAATTTGAAGGCGCTTCAAATGTTTGGTCACAATTTCATCCGTGTAGAATGTAACTGATGAAAGTTATAAATCAACACAGGGAATTAGAAAAGGCAACACCTTGGTACGTACCTGTGCGGCTCCACACCCTCGGAGAAATAGTAGCGAAATGTATCGAGATGGTTGGGATTCGAACCCAGGTCTCCCATTTTCCGCACAGGTGTTTTAACAACGACATGGTAGTTCAGTTGTTAGATTACCTGTCTGGTCAGTAGGAGACCTTGGTTGGAGTCCCAGTCATGTCGAGATTTTTCACTTCTGCTTTTCCTTGAGTTATAAATCATCATTTTGGCCAAAGTTAATTCACATTATACACAGCCCCGAATTTATTTTTGATAGTTAATTACATACTGGTTTTCTGGGAGGTAAGTGATTACTTCAGCACAGTGAAGATAAGGCATACATTTATATTAGATAGCATGCATTATGCGGTATGAATTGTATCTCGTACAAAATGATAATTCATGTCGGAATATTCGAAATTCATCAGCCGCTATCTGAAATTATAAAGTCCGGTTCTTTTCGGTCGAGGTTTATGAGTTGGAAAATTTCTCCTTTAATCTCCATAGAGACCATTCTAATGTAAGGATGATTGTAGCACGTAAACGACTGGCGGTGGGCAAAGGTAAGATAATTAAAGGCGCCTTCCTTTGATAAGTCGAAAATTACGCGGGATTCTTAAACGCACGCCTTTTCAAAAGGTCGAACTTAAATATATAATAACGGCCCGACGATGACTAATATAAATTCCATGGTAATGTTCCTACGTAGGCGATTTTCTTTCCCCGAGTTTTATTACGTCAGAATTGCTCCTCCAATTCATGTCTCATTACTCATAGCGCGAATTACAAAAAAAAATTCGATTTGAGAAAGGCTGAAATGCACTCTTAAGGGACCTCGACTCAGATTGGTTAAAAAGGGCCTTCGTGATACCTGAAACGGCTTCAGTACAAAGCGAATCTTAATTGCGCATTTATGGCCCCATTTAAAAAGAGATATAATGGAAAGTCATTAACGGCGTCCCGGAGGCTTTTTCTCCCATCAACCTTTGATTTTCCTGGTATAATTTCTTAGAACCCCGACAAACTCCGAGGTTGAAAAAGCTCCTTTTGTTTTTATCGTCGCTCGCTTGTTTTCGAGTGAACGTTTCCTTGTTGATAAGAGACGCATATGCAGATGAAGTATTAAGGAAATGTACTTATATTATAGGTCAATTTTTCTAAAGCGCACTTATCGATTTACTTTCGGCACTTTTTAAGAGCAAATCCGTAATTCTTGTTTCTGTCTTCTAAACTGAATAATGCGGTTTTAGAAATTAAAGATAACAGTAAAATGGATTTTTAAACGGCATGAGACGGCTAAATGGATGGCTTCCTCTTAATATGCCTAACTTTGCAGAAGAGATGCTACTGTAAATACAGGACATCTTTTATCGACTACTTACTTACTTCTCCAATGTAAATACTAGTTTACTTTTACACCAAAGAACGATAGTCTTCTAAAAACAGTATTTGAAGAGACTGTGGAGGGAAGGGGTAAAAAAGAGGTTGGGTTTAATTCCAGAGACAGGTGAGAGTTGGTGTTAAAGTGAAGGATTCTGTGGGAATAGGGCGATATGGAATCGAATGGCTAAGAAAGCCTCACCAAACCAATCTTCAGATTGATTCTATTTAAGGTTGATTGAAAATTCGTTAAAAAGTGATTTTAAATTCATGCACCTCAAACTTTTGTCCGAATAGGGTGACAATCAGATGAGTGTCGATCAAACGTCAGCTTTAATATTTTACGTAACCTTTGCTGACATTCTAAATTTGTTACCGATAATTATTTTCGTATTTTATGATGAGTTCGATGGGTTCTAAGTCTGTTAAAAGGAAATAAAACAGAAGAAATGTCTGTAAAATATCCAACCTAAGGTTGGTAGGATCCTGAACCCCTCCGTCATTAGGTATCAAAAGCTTTTGGGAGGGAATGAGGCTTAATGGTCAATATGAGGAGTGAAATAGCGTTCCCTTCCTTTCCTCGCCGAGGCAAAATTCTTTAAACATGGGAAAAGTCCATACAAGTGCTGCTCAATATCCTTTGAATAACAATTTTCACAGCATTCGACAGAAAGTGACCGAGATAAATGCCATTCCTCAGTACCTCTTGCGCTTCAGCAATTTTTCTATGGAATTAAAAAATTAATTTTCGATTTTAAAATAATTTTTACTGTCCTCGCGTGCAGAAGCCATTCACCTACATCTACCTCTATCTACAATTCCAGGTGCAGCAGAAGCCTTACCGAAACTGAGGTGTTAGGCCTTGTAGTCGAACCCTCTGGATTCTCCTTCATGTCCACTTTAAATCTCGTATCGAGAGCTTTTTGAGCTTACCGAAAAGTTAGTTATGCAGTATATATTCAGTTTTAAAATGAACGACTTTTTTTCGAGCTCTTATAGATAGATACTAATATATAAATAGATACTAAGGAAAAAATACTCCGTAATTTATCCCGGATTTTTTGTCAATTTCTATTTAATATTTTGTGCTGTTTCGGAGCGTTATTTTTCTATAACAGAAAAACTTTCAACTTCAATATGCTAATTTATTAAACATTTCAGTTAATTTTGTCTTATATGTACGCCATAAACTTTAATTACTGGTCGAATGTGGAAAAATTGGTTTAAATCAGGTGTATAAAAAACCTTCCTTAAAATTAATACTGGATCATTATCTTGCATAGCTCCAAATCATTGTCATATGACTTTATTCTTCGACAGAGTTACGTCACGCTGTTTTCTGTGGAGAATAACTATAACTGATTTATTGCACGGGTTTATAACAGTTCTTTCAAGCAATTCAACCATGATGGTTGACGAATAATCAATGGTATTAGAAAAAATCGGTTTTTGTTAGTTTTGGTGTGGGAAATTAGGTTTACTAAATCTTTTTTTACCGGCCTGATTCAATTTAATATCCTACAAGTTATTTTGTGATAGAAGAATCCTACCTCCAGACTTAAAAAGTTCTTTCCATCAATTACTTTTGAGTTAATACTATTTCGCAATTGTTTTCTATTTCGTGTTATAAAACATAACAGAGTTATTGAAACTTTGAGGGAAGTGTGAAGGAACATTAGACAAAATTGTCATGCTTTACCTTTACCGTTGATTTACGGAATATATTTTAACCTCTAGTTGGTTACTTAACCTTACCGCTCCACTATAGAATTTTTCTTAGTTCCATTTTTTAAGTAAAGACGATTTGAAGAGACTTCCTCAATTACGGCCAAACCCATCTGCAGCACTACGATGGCGATAATTTCCTTTTTCATTCCGCAGAAAACTTAAAAATGCGGACCGTCCTTCTTCTTCGGTTATTAAAGACCCTCGGACACCTCGGATCAAGCAAGACATTGTCGCCACCGGAGAGGCAGCGTGTTGCGCGAGGCCGCCGCGTGAGGCGCTGTCGTCGTCATCCCCACCCCCTTGCGCCACTCACACAAAGACTTTTCTCTCTTCCGGTCACACCTTCGCGTGATGGAGCAAAGTGACCACCCGAGCTAACCTGACCTCACTGGCTCCCGGCACGAACGAGAGGAATTATTCCTTCCCCCTTCTCCCGCCGCCGCGTCTTTTTCCCTCCTTTGCAAGTAATGCGCACCATTCATTACACCTCCTTCCCCTTCTCCTTTGTTACTCCTTAATGTCTTTCTCGATCGAAGACTCACGGAAGGTGTCGATGGAAGGTGAATGGGAGGTTCTTTTCTCCCGTTCCGTGGGCCGCTTTCGTGTTTAGCCCTTCTTAATGTTAAAAGTCTTCGCATTTCTCAGTTGTGAAAGAGCTTGAGCGGACTCCTTCGCCGTGGCCGTCGTTCCGGAGGGTTCTTTTCTGTCCCCTGAAATCCTATAGTGGGATGGATAACATGCAGATTCCCATGAGAGATCTAGAGCGGGGATTTCAATGTCTGACGCGGTACGCACGGGGGATCAGATTTAATGGGCCCTTCATTTGGCGAAGATAGGGCCTCAAGCCTAGCCTATTCGTATTTTGCAAAATTTAACGATGAAAAGGAAAGAGTTGGTGAAATGGAAGTTATTATTCGCAAGTAAGGGTTTACAAGGAAAAACCGATATTACGAGAAAGCACTAAAGGTAAAGCGGGGGCGTAAAAATCGCGGAAAATCAGGAACATTATAAATTTAAATAAAAAATGCACTTGCTAAAATATATTAAATTGTTCTTTCCAAGAAGAAGAATTTTTTTCAGTTAGAATCGAAAAACGAAAAAAAATCTGGAGCTTAGAATTTTTGCTTTTAATTCATTTTTCTCAGCGTTCTAATTTATTGATTTAGGATGTCTTTCTTTACATTCTGCTGCAGCTGTTTACAGTTTGCTGATTTTTAAGGTCCGTTCAGCGACTTTTGAAGTAAAAAGATATATTTTTTCAAATATTTGTCTTAAGAATTATTTCGGGCATTAATTTCCTTTACAAACGATTAATTCAGTTTGTTTGGACAGGAGCTGATGTCTTAGAGATTTCGTCTCGAGAGTTTTCCAAAAAATTAAATGGAAATGTTGTTAAGTAAGGAAATAATATAACCCAAATGGAAACTTCAGGATTTTTCTGGCAAACACGTAATTACTCATATCTTATTAACCATGATTGATACTAAATTATTAAAATGTAATCACATGCTTTTAATTTTTATGCCAACTGGGTTTATGCTTCTTAACTCAGTGGGATTCCTGCAATTAGTATTATACCAATCAGATATTAATTTAAGTAGGAATGTCAACTGACTCAATTAATTTGTAGCTTTTTATTCACTATAATCAAAAGTTGAGAGAATACTTTTTTGGCATAGTAATCTCTCATTTCCATGAGCGGAAACTTGCGATACACTAGGATCTTTTTGTTCTTCTCAATAACTTTTTACTGTTACTGAAAATTTTTTGTGAGTCTTCCTGAGAAACGACTAAAATTAAGTATTTAATAACATTGTTTATCTCCGGTTTATAGGTTTCGAAAAACCGCGATGACTTTCTTCATTTACATCCGAAAACAACTGTGCCTGTAACTAACTTTAGAATGGAAAATGTTATGTTTTCTTTTCGCGTATTTTAGTAAATAACTTTTGATCGATAATTTGGATATATTTATAAAACGAAACCTGATCATTTCCGGTATTTTCTCAACTGCGGAAATGGTTGAATTCGCTATTTAAATAAAAAAATATGTATCATCAGAAAGCATTTACTTGCTAAATTACCTTGCGGACTTATTCAAATTATTCTATCTCCCCTGCCTTATTTTTAAGAATCTGAAGTTAGGATAACGATCCCTCAACCCTTCTCCGAACATAAAATTGGATACCCTCATAAAGTGTCTTTATTTTGAAATCTTCCCTGTTTGACCTTTCCTTCAGACGCATGACCTTAGTGTGTTAATAAGCCATTAAATTTGGGCTGGTTTAGAAATTTGGCTGAGAAATAAAAAGGCTAATCTCGTTTTGTTACTGTCCCCTGTCTAAGATATCATCAACCTTCGTAATGTTATCCATACCAATTAAGCTTTCTTTGGAAATTGAGCCTAACCTTGGAAATGCCTTGTCTATCTTTCTAGTCGGTGTATTCAACCTAAACAAGGTATATATTTTTATCGAAGGATCTAAATAACTTAATCAGCATGTAGTCTTCGAGGTCACTGTTCCATATCAGTGGGTTTTTGGCCAATTTCATGACACCCATTAAGTGCTTATTATCATTTGAAACATTTTCCAAACTAGATATTCCGATATTTCACGATATCTCATTGTCTCTAGTTAAGTTTTACGTCTTCTCGGAGTATTTTTTAAATCATGAACAAGGGTCCCTTTTCCATATCTCGCTTCTATCTTGTAACTTTAATGGTTTGACTTCTACGTAATATTTTCTTCTGGAAACGTTCATTATACCTTTTAATATTCTGACAAATCCCGATCTTTTGTATAANTGTAAAGAATTGTTACGACAAGACAGTGAGTGTAACGCAAATGCTTCAGGACGCAGGATGGGAATCTTTAGAAAATCGAAGGCTTAGACAAAGACTAAATCTCCTTGATAAATTTAGAGAAAGCACGTTCGTAGATGATGTAGCTGACATAATGCGCCCCCCATGTTACATAGGCCGTTCAGACACTGCGAGAAAGATCAGAGAAATAGATGCTAAAACGAATCGATACAAGAATTCATTTTTTCCGCGAACGATACGCGAAAGTAATAGATTAGCGAAGTAAATTCAGTAAATTCATGGTGCTTGCACCCCCTGCCACACGCCGAAAGGCGGCTTGCAGGGTACTAATGTAGATGTAGATGTGATTGATAATTTGGATATATTTATAAAACGAATCCTGATCATTTCCGGTATTTTCTCAACTGCGGAAATGGTTGAATTCGGTATTTAAATAAAAAAATATGTATAATCAGAAAGCATTTACTTACTAAATTACCTTGCGGACTTATTCAAATTATTCTATCTCCCCTGCCTTAATTTTAAGAATCTGAAGTTATGATAATGATCCCTCAACCCTTCTCCGAACATAAAATTGGATACCCTCATAAAGTGCCTTTATTTTGAAATCTTCCCTGTTTGACCTTTCCTTCAGACGCATGACCTTAGTGTGTTAATAAGCCATTAAATTTGGGCTGGTTTAGAAATTTGGCTGAGAAATAAAAAGGCTAATCTCGTTTTGTTACTGTCCCCTGTCTAAGATATCATCAACCTTCGTAATGTTATCCATACCAATTAAGCTTTCTTTGGAAATTGAGCCTAACCTTGGAAATGCCTTGTCTATCTTTCTAGTCGGTGTATTCAACATAAACAAGGTATATATTTTTATCGAAGAATCTAAATAACTTAATCAGCATGTAGTCTTCGAGGTCACTGTTCCATATCAGTCGGTTTTTGGCCAATTTCATGACACCCATTAAGTGCTTATTATCATTTGAAACATTTTCCAAACTAGATATTCCGATATTTCACGATATCTCATTGTCTCTAGTTAAGTTTTACGTCTTCTCGGAGTATTTTTTAAATCATGAACAAGGGTCCCTTTTCCATATCTCGCTTCTATCTTGTAACTTTAATGGTTTGACTTCTACGTAATATTTTCTTCTGGAAACGTTCATTATACCTTTTAATATTCTGACAAATCCCGATCTTTTGTATAAATATTTTTTTCTAGAAACGTTCATTATACCTTTTAATATTCTGACAAATCCCGATCTTTTGTATCTTTTGATATTTAATAAACTTTTACAGATACCATTACGACTATGGTGCAGATTTTTGTAACGGATTAAGAATTTTATTTATCTCATTTCGTATCAAACATCGATTTGTATCGAGTACTAGTTTACATATTGAAAAATTGAAATATTTATCTTTCATTTGTCTTCTATTTTTTAGAGAAATAGTTAAAAATTTTACATACTAGGGAAGATTCTTACGTCTAGTCGTATCCGGTAGAATGTACCACTATTCAATTACGAGTATATATATATATNATATATATTAGTGTTATAGGAAGGTTAGGACCATTCAGATGCATTTGTAAAGTTTTTAAGTGGAAGTAATAGAAGTGTCTAATTCATCTCGCAAGTTCAGCGATTTAAGGACACAAAGATTGCTGAATTCTGGTCTCTGTTACTTGATTACGCACGTCATTTCGATGCCTTGGTTACCATTATAATATAAACTAAATTGTGTACAATTTGCCAGAAATGTAAATGATATAAAGAGGTCTACATGCTTCCCTATCCAGGGAATCAAATTTCAATTCCACCATCCCGAATCTCGGAAGAAGTTTAAAATTCGAATGAGCCTCATGATCGTCGTTCGTTTTGCAGATCCCAGATCTATGACCTGTAGAAGCTGACGGAATGTACTTTTATGTCGATATGTGGACTTATTTCGAGCCCCCTGTTATTAGAGCGAGTTTACTCCGGCACCCTAACGCCGCTTATGGCCAACTCAAAGGCGATATTATCGCTGCACAAATGCGTAAGGGACGGCCTTCGTGTTCGGACATCCAAAGGAGCATTTCCCTCACTTTTTACGGCGGAGGTTATTATTTAAGTACGAACGCGATGACGACTCATGTGCGCGGGAAGATCACGCGAGTCTTTTGTTTCATTTGTCGATCACTGCCTATTCACGCACGCCTCACGAATTACATATGGATACACTATTTTAACGATTTCACGTCCAAAGTCGTCCATATGTTATCAAATTTTTCGCTGTAACTCATAGCATAATTTCAGACTTTTTGTCGTAAATTTATTTTTTCCTGCCTCGCGTGTTTGCGTCTCTTTCCAGCCGTGCTTCTGTTAAGGGGTAAGTAGGAAAAGGTTTTTTTTTATGAGAGATTAGTGCAATCCTAATGCAATAAACATATCAAAGCTGAGACAAGAGGGAGATTAATCGCTCCATTCTCTCGGAGTTGCCGTTTATGGAATAATTTTAATGGGGATTATCGGGTTTTACTCTCGTTATCTTGGAAGAACGTAATCTCGAGTTGAACGTAAAACCATGGTTATGGCTGTAGATCCGAATGATAACTTGTAGGTCTCCCTTTAATCATTTCTCACAAGGAGAATATATGGTACCGGCAGCGCGGATTCCGATGAAACTTGGTAGTTGGACGGACAAGAGACAAGAATAACGAATTACCCCCAAACAGTGTTTTATAAGCAGTGTTTTCCGCGTACTGGCCTTAAAACATCACAGTAACCTCATAATTCTGATTGCACAACAGCCAATAAAGATCCGCTGCTTAAACCACTGGCATACAGGAGTTGCTAATGTTTTTCTCCCAATCCAAGACCCTTGTGGTAGTTGTTCTCCTGTTTACGTTGCTAAGCCTCTTCCTCAAAAGATATCTTTCCGAAAAGTTCATCAATTGTTTTGTGAATCGGAGCAATGCATTCTTATGAGAAAAACTGGACTTTGGGATGTTCTGTGCTCGAATCCGATCGATGCGCATATTTAAATTGGTAAGATTGACAGATCTTTAAGGGGGATAATAATATTCAAAAGTCATTTTCATGCTCTTCTATGTTTTCAGAATAAATATCAAATGATTTTCCTAAGAAATGACATACTTCATTCACATGCAACTTTCAAGGTGAACCAGTAAAATTATTTTCCTATAAAAAGGTTATGTTGATAATTTTGTTTCCTTCCTTCTGGTTAATCAATGGTTACAGGGGTTTAGTCTCAATTCAGTTTTTAAGCAGCTTAAATGCTGTTTTTATATTCGCATCCACTTCATCTATCATTCGGAAAAAATTCGTATTTACCCACTTTGTAGCTTGTATTTTAGTCCGAGTTCTTGTTAATCAGAATATGGTTTTAATCCTTCCGTACTTTTCAATCAGGTATTGATTTAAAAGTGCGCTAGTATATACCTTCTTCCTACATTTTGCCTATTTCATTGGTAAATGAAACCTATCTCATGATAATGAAGTTACCAATATGGAAAGCCATACTTCACGTAAGAGAAAAACATGCATTCCAACTCATCTCCCGGGTTTAAGAAGTTATGGCTTTTTAAAAGATGCAGCTCTCCATTTCAACCGTTTCCTTTATAAGAGGGCTCCGTTTACAACTCATTGAAATTCATAGCCTCTCCTTCAAATTCAAATTGTATTCCAGCGGCGAAATCAACACCTTCGACGACTGTTTTTCGTCCTCTATCTCTAAAATTCACATAATATCGCAAAAATCTAACGATGAGACGATTTCAGACGGACAAAACGCAACAGGAACACCACACCTAATCACGCACACATCGAATTCCTAACATTCCATCTCATTTCTCATTCCATCTCTTTCTGTTATTTATAACGAGCTGAATTACATGACGGTTCCCAGAAGGGGAAAGAAATTATATTTTAGCAAAATTTTGCTCTGACGCGAAAATATTCGTCTTAGAAGGCAATATTTCTTCTAAATCAGTAACTTCCTTACCTTTTCATATTTCAATTGGTAAATTTGATAGGATTGATGCACCGTATCTCAGAGCATGCAGAAGTTCATCTAAAAGAATGGAAGGGTGTTCAGTGTCGTATATGAAGAAGTATTGTGTTTTTATTAGAAGTAACATATGAATGTTAAGGCTTGTAACCTTATTATAATCGTCAGTTAAGCCTTAACTGCTAGTTAAAGTGCTAGTACTACCAGCCTGATTGAGAGCATCAAATATTAACATTATGGATGTAAACAAACAAAATGGTGCTTCACATTTCCATGTTTATAAATGATGTATTTCCAAGATAAAAGAATGATTCACGCTGAAACCTACCTTTTATTTATATGTAACTGCGTATTTGATAAATAATATGAAACCGTAAAGTCTCAACCTGAACTAGAAATAGCCTATATACTTCGACGTGACGACATTCAAAGAATAATGATTTCTTTCATGGAAACAGTAAGATAATCCCAAATTCATCCATTTCAATAATTACCAAATACAAGCAACAATTACAAATACAAGCAACAATTCCCTAACAGAAAAATCCGAGTAGCAGGAATTCGAATGACAATGGTGCTGGAAGGCTAGCATGATAACCACTCTGCCACCGTGGCCGGTTAGGGTGAGAGTTGTGTAAACCATACACCTCAAGTCACAAGCGACTGTGGACGATAACGCAAACTTTATTCTTCATGCGTAAGATTTCGCATTGAATTCGGTGGCTGCAGCATTCCGCATCCCCCATCATCCCGACCCTCGCCTACGTCGGAACCAAAGTTATCGCTGAAATGAAAATTATCGAACGGTCAATCTTAGCGCTCCTTGCGGCTCTATCGTGTGCCACCCTGTACATTTCCCTTCCTCTTCCTCTCTAATTTCATCTCCTCTCCAAAAGGGACTAGAAGCAATATCCTGGAAGTGCAATTAAATTGTACGGAATAGCAAGCGTTACTTCGGCGGGGGCCTCCTTCGCCCGGTGTTTTTTCCAGGAGAGGGGATCGGAGCATTTTGGAAGTCGTTCCCACGGGAGAGATGCAAGGAGGCGAGGGGTTTGTTGCGGGGGAGACATGGGCACAGGGAATCTCCCTCTCTTTCTTTCTATGGTTTTCCAAGAGGGAGATATTATGGTGTGAGAGAGTTTCTGCCCCTTTCTGGAAGTGGCAATGGGCACGCAATGGGCAGTCTTATATGACCCTTACTTACTCCTTAAATATCCCCCGACCACCCTAACACCCCGCATCTATCTATCCCACTCTCTCCCTCTTTTTCCCTCCTCCATTTCTCCCTTATCTCATTCTCATCAGCTTTATTACCTACATTGCCGTATACTTTCTCGCCTGACTCTAATATGAGAAAAAATGTGATTAACCTATAGATTTAGCTTCTTCCTGGATGCAATTCTAGCGGAAATTTGCTAATTTAATTGATATTTAGCTAGTCGTCTACCAGAATTAATATTTAATCTATTCATTAAACAATCTTGATCCCTGAGGAGGCCAACCCAATGGAACAACAACCCAATTCGGAGAATAGTTTTAAAATGTATTTTAAAACTCAAAACGAGGCGAATCATCATGATATCAAAACACTCCATGTACAATTACTGTGGAAAATATACCTAATATAAATACCGATGTAAATCCAATGTAGCAAGGACGAAACAATCAGCGCGAAGACAACAAACGTTTGAAAAAAATCTACTTAAGTGTAAGACACACCGTTTTAGACCACAAATTTTTTCGAAATATAGTAAGCCTTAGGAGTATGGAATTACGGTAGCTTTTTTGAATTAATTTGTCGACCCTGTGAATGTATGTACGCGTTGATAAATTCTGTTTGTCAGATCTAGCAATTATTTTGTTGTTTGATGTGAACCATACTATTGAATATGATTTAGACAAGATTTCTATAAATATGAAATTATATAAAGATGAAATTTAAAATTACTAAATTCATAAA
Organism: Ladona fulva; assembly: GCA_000376725.2. Classification (NCBI taxonomy): domain Eukaryota; kingdom Metazoa; phylum Arthropoda; class Insecta; order Odonata; family Libellulidae; genus Ladona; species Ladona fulva. Next base: position 245,322 of record KZ308164.1, read on the forward strand.
ATTCGACTGTGGTTGAGCATTATTTATAGATAGAATTTATTTTAAACTTAAATGATGTTCATCGGATATGATTTAACCATCAACTATCTATATTATGAAATGGGGTATGTAGGTATGCTCACTTAAAACTAGAAAACGACAAGTTTCTATTCTTTCAAACTTTGTTTTCTATTTAAATAATTAATTATCTGACATATAATATATCTATATATCTAATATATCCCATATTTACACTTGTGCACGTTTTTACACCTTTTCCACTAATATAATTCTTAATTTCTCTGCCGCGCAGATGTTTGGCGTGTTTTTATTTATCAAATTTTAACCGGTTCTACTCCAGACGAGAAAGACGTTCCCAAAAGAAATACATGCTAGCTTCTCTTGGCTAAGAGGTTCTCTTTATTTTTAACTATCGAATAAGCTTGAGACAATTTTAGTAAAAAGAAATTATACAGAGATTCACATTCGATTTTCGATTATAGATTTTCGCTCCAAATCCTGAAAACATTGACAGGATTGAAAAATTTCGTCTTGTATAACCATTTCTACCAAACTGAGCTTAGATGAGAGATTTTAGATTTTCTTTCACACAAATAAGATTATTATACATACCCAAATTTCTATTTTTCCCGTTTAGAATCTAAGGGCATCTCAGCTTGTATCGTAGAAACTAAAGGACGTCAGGAATGTAAATTTTTCCTTTTTAGGAAGCAGATAGTTTATAGACTCGCAAGAGATAGATCTTGACATACCTTTCTTTACGTTCTTCATTTAAGATGAAAAAGCGATTATTCAGCATGTGATTGAATATTTCACTGAATGGATTACCGTAGCAAAATATTCGTAGCTGTTGATACTTGAACTTAAGAAAAATTCCTACGTTACTCGTCAACCTTACTCTCAATTATCTGAAGTACAGAGCAATACTAGTATTGCGACTTGGAAAAAATAATTTTGGCTTTGGAAGTCATTAAAATCATCATTGATAAAACCGCCTTATCTCAAAGCTGATTTCTCAGCGCAGAAAAAAAGTGCACTTTTACTTTCATCCAAATTGCAGCAAAGATTGCTCACACTCTGACCCAAAAGCGAGGGCCGATTTGCCGAATTAAGTACGGACTTTGAAACGCTCTCGAGCCGCAATAAGCCATTAACTGGCGAATGTAACGAGAAAATAAATGCCCCTCGAAGACGAGCGAAGTCAAGAGACGCGTAAAAGCAAATGCAGAACATTTTCAAATTGCTCTGGAAATTTCGAAATTAGGAGCGAACCAAAAAAGCAACGTGGAGGGCTCTTTCTTTGATTGGTGTCGATTTTGAGGCGCTCTAACCTCTGCTCACGCGTTTAATTCGGGCGACTCAAAAATCTCTCCCTTTCGGAGATTCTGGCCACTCTTACTTTCGTTAAAGACTCGCCGAGACCTCTTTTTTGCTCTGCGGCGAAATCGCCTTATCTCCACCACGGTCAATCAGTCATCCCCTTAGGTCAACATTAATGTTAAGTCGCGCTAAGATTCTTCCCCCGGCGTTTTGCTTTATTTGTCCTTTGGCGGTCTGGAAATTTCTCTCCTTATGACGCCGTGGATTAAGATGGATTGAGGACGATTATTCCCGAAGTTTATGGACGTTTTTAAAAAGCGGCTGATGAATAGGCGAAGGAAAAAGTCGTCAGGGTTCCGAGAGGAAAAAGGGGAGAAGAAAATCGGTCGAGGGTTTCCTCCGTTTTTGTTCTGCTTTTTGATGTTTTTAATGGCCAATTTGTCAGTGGTTATTTGAACATTTATGTCGAATAAAAGCTAAATTCGGTCCTTAAGGTTGATTTATTTCTTTCGGAAGAATTGCAATGCGAAAAATTCAAGGTCGCGGTCATTTTGTAATTATACTAAGGTTGAAATTAGGGATGGCCAGCTTATGGAGCACCCGCTATAAGTAACACATTACATGATTGTAAGTAGAGTACCACATTATAACGGTAATAAACCGGTACTTATCAAACATTGAAGAGGTTAAAACCGGGACTTTAATCGGTTTGTTTGTAAATGACAAATGAAAACATAAAATTCAAACATTTTTTTAGTAAATGTTCGGAGTTTCGAGTCCCTCACTTAAAAAAAAACATTTTTGCATCTTTGCCAGCTTTTTTCGATTTTCTCATTTCAGCTCAGTTTAGTGTGTGTTACCTCAGTCTGCAGTAATTTGATGTCCTTTTAAGACACTCTTTAGTATATGTAGTCTCAAAACTATGCAACTTTGTCACTAAATGATTTTTATTTTTATTGATACATCCGTACTTAAGTTTATATTCTTCCTCCGAGTTTTTCCGTTAAACCGGAGCAACAGAATAATTGACCGTGATAATCCCAGTAAAAGGAACATATGGCCAGCCTAGTTTGAATATCTCTCTGAACGCAGGGGAAAATTGAAAATATGTTTCATATACATTAGACATGTACTCATATAAATCGTGCAACTCTCACCACAGGGTTCTAGAGACTGTATTTATCAGTTTATGGCGTACTATTATAGTTTACTGCACATATTGTACATTAATAAGGTGCAAATTAAAATAAAATTGAATAACTGTCGCATGAGCTACGAAAGTTTAAACGCTTCTTCAAATGATGTTCCAGTGATCCCGCATTCCGTAAAGGTTAATTGCGTTAGTCAGTCATCATGTTTGTCATGTGTAAAAGGAATTTTGTAGTTTATGACGTAAATTGGTGTGTAATAACAGATTCGTAAAGTGTCTTTTAATACAATCCTAAAATCAAAGGAAAGCCATGAATGAACAAGAAATGGAAATTAAAGACGTTATTTTCCTAAATATCCTCTCAAATTATGATCACTATCGTTTTCTAAGTCGATCAAAATTTGTAGTCTTAATTTTCTGAAAGCTGTTTTTGGTTTCTAGATTTCCTCACATAATATTACATAAGCATAAATCACCGCTAGTTATTTTCTTCCTCTATTACTAGTCTACTTCCCTGTCCATAAGTATAACCTTGGATTGAGAAACAACCCTGTTTCTTTTCATACATTCCCTTTTATTCTTTGAAATGCACGTTACATAATTCGATCGAAATCAATCCTTTGGCTCCATTGCAGCATCCACTCACATATCATGTGATAGACTACATCTTCCAATAAGGAGGGAAATCATGCACGATTTTGAAGGCGCGATTGCTCGATCCGTACCGACCAGTATCCAGTCGTCCTTAGGTTCAAATGAGGAGTACTTCCTTAGTAAGTAGACACACGCAACGGAATCGTTATGACCGTGTTTAACGCATTCTATTTAAGCGAGCAGCGGATAAAATTCTTCCTCATTGGCGCCCTGCTCGGTTTCGTCAAGACCGCTCTCGAAGTTTCCACTTGCAACGCTAGCTTCGAAAACAAAACAGGTTAAAAATCCCTTAAGGAATACTGCCGTATCTCAATTTATGGTACCTCCTTATATTGCTTCACCTCTCTTCCACATTCTCAGTCTTACCTCCAGCTACTTTTCCATTCTTCCGACCCTAAGGATCGATTTATCGAAGGAATTCATTCTGTATGGAGGCGGCGAAATCCTCAAAGAACGCTCTTTCTTACTCCTCGATATCCTTTCTGCCGCCGTATTTATGAACGGTTCTGAGGCGAAACAATCTTTAAAGAAAGCCCCTTTACATGAGAAAAAGGCATAGGTAGCTTAGATGGACGCACGCCTTCGAAGTACCTTTGTTTTACGGGCTTTCATACTTTTCCGCCGAGCGGCGCTCTTTTTTCAGATTACTCCGTCTATACCCATATTTCCGACAACAATGTCACTCTTTCCTTGTTGCTATTTGGAGCGCCTTCAACGTGCTTGTCATTCATGTCATTAGTGAGCACGGAGCGAAAACACCCTCCGCGAGAATATTCGCAATATATTTTTAATGAAAGCCGGAAGGAAAGATTTCCTACTGTGTGCTTCGTTGTATTGATGGAAGTCTCGTATCTCACACAATGGCTCGCGTTATCATACAAAAAATGTATAATTTTATATAGAAATATTTTAACATTTTAAAGCCACTGTACTTTCAGCGCCAGAATTTAAAAATACCGAACAAGCTACCGGTGATATTTGAATTTTGAGTTCCATTCAGTAAGATAAAAGATATACAATGGAGAAATGTTTGTTTTTTTCTTGGCAATTTTTTGAGTGAGATAAGCATTTTTAAACTAAAGAAAATACTTTGGTTTAAGCTCATACCTTTTGAGGAAAAGGAAATGAGTAATGCTTTCTAAATCAAAGTAATTTCTGTACATTCGCAAGCTTACACTCTTACATAATAATTCGTGATTAAGAGAAGAATCGAAGAAAATGTATAATGAATGCTTACACGTCGCATTTAGGATGAAAAAATAAAGCTTTATAAAATCATTGATTATTCAAAAAGCTTACTTCGGAAAGTATTGTCCTTACGAGGGTGTTCCTGATTGAGTTTGCGAGGCCGTGATTGTATAGCTTGGAAAGAAGTTAGTCCGCGGGTAAATCATTAGCTTAGCGGCAAAGTGGGAAAACGAGCTTGTCAAAGGAACGGCTGAAAGTGGTTTTTCTTTTCGCGGCTTTTATTCATCTCTATTTGGAACCGTATACGTTTGATACATTGAGGCATTGTCTCTCCTTAGGAGTCACGAAATGTCACTACCGGAATACAGTTGAATCTGAAATTGATGTTTTAAGTAGAATAACATGAAAATGTTGTAAGTTAATAATTTCATGATAATGTAAAATATGGTTATGTTGTATTATACTCTCTAAAATGAAGTTTGTGTATGCACAGGGAAGCGGTTACAGTTGGTGCTGCATGATTTTAGAAAAAGACAATTGTACTTAGGAGGAATTTAATTATTATATACTTAGAATATCTTTCCACTACTGAAAAATCAATCTTAATGGGGTTACGATGATTTCAAAATGTTTCTTTTTTTTCGAATAATGAGTTTTTAAAGTAAACAGTAGTGCTGCTTCTTTGATTTCTGGATACCAACTATCAATCAACAAGGACAAACTTGTTCAGGTATGAATCCGTTGCCTGGATATATTAATGGATTCCTTGCCAATAAATATTATATTTTTGTTTTAACTCCGACATTTAAATTATATTTTAAGTGTGGAAGTTTACAGAAAGATTCTCGAGAGAGATTGTAAAAAGGTTCGTAAGATGAATACTGGATAATGCTTGGTTATGGGTGTTGAAATTTTCATTAAAATTATCTTTTAAATTTCAGATATATGTCCTGTTGCGGTTTTTGTCTTATGTATGAGCGTACTTTTTTATTAATTAATTTAAATCTTGCTGAAGTATGACAAATTGGCAACCTTGACCCCTTATCTGAAACATTAGAAAATATTTACAATAATATTATATCTTTGAAATGTTAAAAATATTTTCAGTTTATACTAAATGAAAATTACAGTGCTTATTGACATTTCCATTCAAGTATTTACCCTTTTAAAAAAATTTCCCTAAACTTTCCTTTTGTGTGGTCGTCTCGTGCATTTGTAAATAATTTTCAATGGTTTATTTTTTTATATTATCATAGTTTTGCCAGTTTAGCGCCAGAAGCTAAATAAAGGAAACATTTCGATGCACTGAAACACTCCTGGAACAGCCAGCGATGCGTAACAATCTGAGTTTTAAAAAAGGAACCGACTCCATTAATCCTTTGGACGGTAAATCTTAAAATCAAATTCTCGATACGCGCTAATTCAAAAAGATAGCATTCTGTTAATTAGCGACGATGTCTGCTTTTCGATTATCCCTTCCGCTTAATTGAGATGAAAAATAATTTCCCATTGGGGCTTACTGACCCCTAACTCCGTTCCGTCTCAGGTGTGCGGCCGAACATAACTTTGCCATAATTCTTTCGTCCGAATGAAGCCGAGATCCGCTCACTTTCGAATAAAGGCCACTCTCCAGCAGTTAATGACGGAATCTTTTTATCGAGTAATGAAAATCTCCGGACAAAATGATGAAGCGGCAAGACAATTTGCGAGAATTTTATTCCGCGAGTAAACCTAATTAATGGCTCTGGACCCTCGGATTAATTTCCGAAGCGCGGGTGTAAAACTTCGGAAAAGAGGACCGACTTAATTGAATTGATCTAAATAATGTAGAGGAATCTCGTGGGGAATAACATACCTTAAGATAGGGTTGATGCTGAGTTCTTGGCGGAATGTTAGCCTAGTTTTGCTTGAATTACTTTTATTTCTTTTTTATCCGAGTGCACTCTCCCGTGGTGGTCTTCTGTGTGAATATTCGACAACAGAAGACTTGCTATATTTTATTGACTTTTATCGTCATTGAATCTTATATGTTCAGTGGATGGTTCTTCTTATTGAAATCATGTAGCATGTAGTCAAATAATGAATTGTGTAATCATGAAGCATGTGTCAGTTGAGAAAAAGTCCCTCCGGGTTGACCAGTATCACTGGAAATCTAACTTCAATGTCCGAACATGGAAATGTGAAAGAAAAATCAATTGACATTTAGTGAAAACAATACCGGTAGGGTTTAACACGAACCTTTTCTCTTCACCAATGATGTTTTTATTTCCGTACATTAAAGATTTATTTTCGAAGCAATATTAAACCTAAATGCATTTGATATTTTTAAGAAGAATTTCTGAAGTTTTAACTGTAAAAATACTGCGTACTGTTATTCTAGATCAAGAGATCGAGATGTATATCTAAAGGGCTTTAAGCTCTGTCTTATGGTTACCATTCTATGTTATGTACGATTCTTAACAGTTGGCATATTTCACAAAAAATACAAAGAGGCGAAATAATCGTGTGCATATCTTCTTTTATGTTGGAATTCTGCACCAAAGTTATTTCACGTGATGTGAATTCAGAAGAAATTTCCACTGATAAAAGACTGATCTAACTGTAAATTATAACTACAGAGTTCATTCTTTACGGAAAGATTTACGGTGACAACTCCGAATGTCTCTTTGACGATCCGTTATGTAGAAATGTAAAAGCTTTATCATTAACTATTACTTGTAACTCAAAGAAGGTTACTCTGTTATATAATTAATTGCGTTCTGAATAAAAACGCAGTCTCAGCGGTGTGTCACGAAAGAAAAATGCTCCCGAAACCACTCTCCTATTTATTATGCTAACCAGACAAGCGCAAGAGGATTGTACCGTCGCCAAATAAATAAATGAACGATGGAAAAACTCGTCTTTCATCTCCTCATTATCGGAAGGCAATCGCTTCAATTATAGGGCGAAAAAGTGGGGAGAAATCGTCGGGGTTTTTCTCTCTATCTTTCTCTTTTTCCATCCTTAGATTCACCCTGAAATCGTCTTAAGGAAATTTAAGGCATTCATTGAATTAAACAATGGACGTTAAAGTTTCGAGGATGAGTATAACAAAGGAAGAACGAATGTAGGGAAAAACAAAATAGCGCGGTTTTATAAAGAAGCCGCCCTAGAGGTGGGTGGAAGCAAAGGTTGAAAAAAGGGTGTTTTTTGTGAAGTGACAGGGGGTGTTGAGGTGGGTCAGATGGATTTGTAGCTAGTGTTTTTCCCCCATGGATGAGGCAACGAACGAGAGGTAGTATTTAAAAGTGCCTTTTGCGGCGGAGATCCTTGGGATTCAACGTCCGGGACGTGGTTCCGGTCGTCCGTTATTTATTGATTGATTGATAAATGTTTCGCGGAGAACGCGGAGGAAATTTTGCTCCAAATGCGGCGGCTTCTTGACTCCCGCTTTAGAGGCCGCGTGAGGAAGGATCGGAATGGGGAGGCGTTGGTGCGGATTGGGGGGGGGGGGGTCGCTTGGGGTTGGGTTGGCGTAGAAGGGGATGGTACAGATTGAGGTGGAATTGGTCAAGGTGGTATGGGTGACCACGGGCTAGTGTAGGAGGGGTGCAGAATTAACGTCCGTTGAAATGAAAAAGTGGGAGAAGAATGTGGGCGGAAAAGCGGGAAAACAAAGGTTAATGGAATGGCTTTCCTATCGAAATGCCTTTCCAACTTTAGGAATAGAAAGGGATACCACTTCGCAAATGCGAACGAGAGGTGATTTTTAGTAGGCATAATCCTTCGAAGTTGATAGTTTTAGGTGTTTAACCTTGTCTATTTAAGCTTATTTTCATCCTGATGAAGATCGTGATAGATAGTTGAGCTTGTAAGGGAAAATATAATGTGATTATCTTTGCAGATTGAGGTGTGCGCTTAAAGCCCGATGATAAACAGATGTGAAATATAGCGACATGACTGGGACCCGAACCCAGGTCTCCCACCTTCCGGAAGTATCTGGGTATTCTATCCACTGAACTACCATACCGCGTCTCTTCCACACTGTGGGGGACCTGGGTTCGAGTTCCGGTCCTTGGTCCCAGTCAGGTCGCTATTTTTTAAATCCGTTTAGCCATGGGATTTGAGCTTGTATTTTCACGGCTACCTGAAGGGGGTAAGAACTGATATAAATTTCAATTATTTGAATGCATTAAACGGAAGTGAATCACTGCAGTAGTTATCAGTTTTGGCGTATCACTGCAGATGTGCACTCTTCATCCACTTAGGTTAATGAGGATTGAAGTAAAAATGCCGGATAGTTAGGGCTTCTGCATGGATACACGCAGGAAAAGTTTGCAAGAACCCTATTATCATTGTAGGCTTTCCATTCACTGGCATTGTGAATGATACATGTCTTCTGCTCATGGCAAGTATTAGTTCGGCAATGGAGAGAAATAGGAGCAAGAATCTCGCATTCCAAATTGAAATTACACATACATTCGTAATGGTGAATTCAGTTCTCAAGAAAACTCCTTAATTAAGTTGAGATATTTTCCATTGCGTACAAACTAATAAGAAATTTCTTTTTCTTTCCCTCCGATTATCATTTGAATTTGTGAATCAATTCGGCCACGAAAGTCTTGTTGAATTCAGAATTCTATTACCAGTAAAAATTCTCCAAGACTGTAATCAGATAATTTTGTTCGTTCTCTCGATATAAGTATCAGGATTAACCAAAAATGTTTGCTCATGAGGGAGTACGAGTCTTAATCGTCGGTCTTTTTAACCTCAGCTTCTCTGCCATTAGTTTTCAAATGATTTAGGAAGGAATGAAGCCTACTAAGAAAGATGAAGAGTGGTATTTTTCCTTCCTTACCTTCGCTGGACTCTAGCATACCATAAGTCGAAATAGTCTAGTATACGGAGCACAATGCCAATTTTAAACATTCAGTTATCAGGATAAATTCCTTTTGGTACCATTCACATCTCAAAATCAGTAGCTATAGAGTTATCGCATCAAAAATGAAATGAAATATTACGATACTGTAAATGAAAGATACTTTCGTATATTCTTTACCGGAAAACAAATGGAAAATATTCCATTCATCCAGTTACGGTGGAAGGAGCCGACGCTTAATTATCGTCAAAATAAACGAGATTTTTATCGTTATCCCAAATTCCATTGGAAACGGAGGGGCGGAGCCGACGCATTCGTCCTTAAGTCAACGGTCAACAGAAACAAAAATAGACTCTCGTCGGGGATCAGCGTGCAATAACAATCTATAACCGAAAAAGAAAGCAAGGAAAAATCGAGGGATCGGTAGGGAAAGGCGCCGCCAAATCCTCCCAAACTAAAGCAAAGCGGATGGCAGCGAAGCGAACGGGGAAAACAAAAACGAATCTAGCTCCGGAGGAATTTAATTTTTCTTCCACATTTGATCATTCCCGCCTCACACCCCCTCACTCTCATCGCCCGCGAGGTTACCAAAGGCTTTCCACGGATACAATGCAACCCCTTTTCTCATCCCCAAAAACCTTCACACCTCGCTTTGTTACACTTTAACCCCCTCTTTTATATCCCCTTCCGTTCCCATCCTTCACTTTCTCGATCCCACTTCTTCCCTACATCTTTTCATCCCTTATTTTTTCCCCTCAATCCCCCAGTTTTGGACTAGAACTCTCCACCTCTGTAACGCCTCCCCCCAACTTCTCCCCCTCCTTCCTTCTCATTTTCCCTTCTGCTTAATCCCGTTCCCGTTTCGGATGAGAACCTCGCATTTGTGTCGAATGGATGAATGCTGTTTGTTCGAGCGATTGGGAAGGATCAGAACGTTGGGGTGGGAGGGGGTGGTTGCGGGGGTGGAGGTGGGGGAGGAAGGCAACGGAGGAGGATTCTGTGTTGCCGCGGGGGAAGAGATAAGTGATACAGAGAGAATTGTATAACCCATTCACCCTTGTGAGCGTTTTCGCGTTTCCAGGAAATGCCCCTAGGGGGTGGCTGATCAAAACGACCTCTCAATAATTATTGAGGATAGGGCGGATGTACTTTATGACGATTCTTTTTTATTTCTGGCGTTGGTGGTTTTTAGGATCGTGAGGGATGAAGGAAGGGGTAAAAATTATTCGTAGGATAGGCGGATTCCGCTCCCCATAGCTGTGGATTGCTGGCGGAATGACTAAAGTACGACGCGAAATTGTTTCCCTTGTTTAGAGGTTTTCTCTCAAGGACAAAAGCCAGAGGCTATTCTATTACCGTTTTCAAAATGAAGGCAATTATTTAGTTGATTTTCTGCGCATGGAATCCATCCAGCATTCACGTTTCCCGCTACATGGGTAATAATTGTAACTGCCCGTAATTGTTTACTTAATTAATGTTATATTAATTAAGTCTTCGATCTAGACTTAGGCTGATTTCTCTCCTTGGATCGAATAGGGTTCAATCAAACACATTCCGAAGGCAAACCACAGAAGTCTCATGGAAACCTTTATGAAGTTTATACAGTTATCGTATATAATGATTTAAAGTATTTGTTAAAAGCTAATGTTTGCGTCATAAATGAATTCGAGGTTTAACTCTTCAATATAACTGCTGATACTGCATTTTATTACTATTTCATTTCAACCACATCTTGATCAATTTAGAAATAAGCATTTTAGTACGTAAAAATGAGTGGTGTATAGTAGGCCTTTTATGCTCTACGACTGAATTATTATTTTCCTGCTAAAGAAATAATGCTCTACAATTAATGTGAGCATTATTTAAGATAATTTAATTGAACTGATCGCCATCTGTTGACTAATTTATCTTTGAGATCTAATTGTTCTCCTTTGCTGCTGATCGTGTTTTGCTATTTGTCCTACTTCTGAAAACTGGCTTTCCTATTTGAAATATTTGATATTCTTACTTCTGATAATGATGTACATTTCATAAAAACTGCAAGTTGGAAATTTTTTGTTCGCGTTTATCTTGCATGTATAACTTTCTTGTGCATCAACTGTAGCGTCGGGATTCCTTTCTCCGGAATCTCCGTATCCTCACGGTACAGATTGTGCCTTCACATTAATGCAAGGGCAATCGAAATGCAAGATCCTGACCAGATTATGGGATATGGATTGAATAGTTTAGAGAAAAGGCGTGGGTGGGGGCGTGATGGGTCTCAGGTGGGGTTGGCGAAGGGGGTGACGCAGTTAGAGAAAAGCAGAGGGTGGGTTGGGGGAGATATACGCATCGTTGCTGGCGGCGTCGCCGTGCCGCTAATCAGCCAATGGGTTTGCCCCATTTCTCATGGCCTCGGAACATGACTGCTGCGGTCTTTATGTACCTTGGGGTGAGAAAGGAGGGGAGGGGTAAGAATAAAGCGGAATTAGGGAGGGTTTGGGGAGGGAGAGTGAGTTTGTTCTGTTTTCAACGACAGGGATGTACGTGGGCCAAGTATGCGTTTGCGTCTGTATGTACGCGATTTGTTTACGGAAGGATAATGAATCATTTCGTAGTTTTTAGTCGTTCGGGAGTGGTCTACGAAATTGGGTGGCAATAAAGCTATTATCTAACTGACCGTGGGAGAAATGAATATTAAACAGCCTAGTATGACCATTATTCTTGGACATCGGTTCATTATTGCCCAATTATTTTTAAATGGACTTAATACTTTAATATCTAGAATTCAGCCTACACATGCCAGATTTATTTCTGAGTTAAGATATAAAATATTGAAATGCATGTCCTATATTTTATTGATAATTATAGCAGTTTTATCCGAAAGGAACGTGACATTGGATTGATTCAGTCTAATTCATCGTGATCATTGGTGTCTTTTTCGTGTTAGTATTCTTTAACTATATCCATAAGGTGATCAGTCATGTCAGAAAATCATCTCGAAACCGTAAGAAATTCATTCAATGTACGGTGTAATTTTTCATTACTTTTGCAAGGAAGTAGAATATTTCTTGAAGCGTCGATCTCAGAATAAAATCTAGTGATAGTAAAACTTATAAAAGTACTAGCAAAAACAAGCAATATACTAAAAGCAAATAGAAAAATTGAATAAATTTTTATATGTGATTTAAAAGTTTATTGTTGAGTTAGTAAGTTTATATCCACCATCACATTTATCGTTTCACTTCACTTATTGTCATTTATAGCGCACTTTTCACAAATCTCGCACGTAAATATCGATATCTCTTGCTTACTCATTAACTGTTCATGTGTTTCTCGGAAAAAAGGTACACATTTTTCATTCGTGACCGATATTAGTGCATGACGATATATAGCATTACCGTGACGTCGAATCGAAGCTTAATTAGACTAAGATCATCGAGGTTTACCGGAATCATATTAGGCGGCGTCACTTGTGAATCACGAAATAACACCGCCTCCACCCACGACTTACCTAATATTCAGACGTTATAATTCCTTTTGAGGATCGGGGCTCTTTCTGGTTGCGCAAATGGACCTTCGCCTCTTAAGTGATTCGGGTCCCACGGGAGAAGGAGAGCCATAGTGACTTCCGGTCATGCAAGAAGAGCTGCGGCAGCGGTTGCTTTATGGATGATTTGATTGGACTTTGGAGAAGTGGGTGGGGGAGCCAATTTATGTGAGCAGACCAGTGGGAGGGGAGGGCGGGGAAGGAGAGAGGGGAGGGTTTATAAGATTTTTGATTAATGAAAGCCACTCTAAGGATTGATTGCGTGGAAGCTTCTAGTGTGTGGATATAATTAGCAAATTGGCCGGGGAAGGAAAGCATCAGAACTGTGCGCTGACCATATATCAAGGCAGGGAGATGTTTTTATTACATTTTATTATTTCTCGTATAATGATAAATGCGTCTGTTAACCCTGGGCTCCTTTTTTTAACTGTCTTGGGGTTTTCACTGTCTCCCGCGACGTCTCAACGTCGGCGGGGATTTTTTTCGTAGGGAATCTACGCCACCACGATCTCGGCCATCTAAGTCTTTCGTGGAAGGAAAAAGGGTTTCAGAGATAAGTAACGAGGGGAAGTTTTCCGCAGAGTAATTTCGGATCCAACTTAGATGTATACAGTACTAACATGCTTTTTGCTTCAATGAATAACATTGGTGAGTTTGACCGTATATTTCGGAGATTTCTCACCTGTTAATTTAATTAAAAACGAATAATATATAATTTATTTAAATTATTCGAATTGTTCAATAAATTAAAAAGTCATGTATATTATGTTTAATTAACCAAGCGGTTATTTCGGTAATATTTCTAAACATCCCGTAGCTTGTGGTACTGATAGTCCTCGAGTTGGATTTAGTTGAGGTCTATTCAGATTTTGTATCGTGTTTTGCTTTTGGATGTTGTGATTGTTCTTTGAAAAAGATTGGTAGCATGATTTGGGTTGAGATTCTTCTATTAAAAATATGTGCTACATAATCAAACTATGACTTCATAACGTTGCTGAGCCATATCATCAAGGCAAATACATGAATAACGAATCGATTCTACCATTATTTAATTGCTCTCATAAGTACATGTCCTACATAGTTGTCAGGGAAGTGTACTGATACATTGGCTACTGTATTACCAATTTCACCATTAAGTAGGGAGGAAAGCGAATTGCCTCTTCGAAAGAATAGTATTTAGGTCTAAAAGCTTCATCGCGATGATTAATATACCCGTTAAGGATCCCATATTTTAGCGTTAATGCCTTCATCAGAGGCTCGAAAAGTAAATTATTCCATAACTCCGTGCCGATGCCCTCCTTAAACATCCCGAAATAACAAAAGGAAAATACGTTTTCGATAAGGCGCTACCCCTCCACGCCCTCATCAAACATCGGCCATGACTTCATTTAGATCATTATCCTCCGGCGGCACGTAAAACTATTCTCTCCGCCCATCTCTTTCCTCTTATCCCAAACATTAATTAAACATATCCAAACCCGCGAAGCCATTAAAGCGGCAAAACATATCCATTATAACTCCCTCCCGCCCAAGAAGAGAGGGAAAAAAGCCTCCCTTCTAGATCCACTCCGCGATGTATAAAAATGGCGGAACATAAAGGAGATAAGGGATAAGGCGAATTATTTCCTCCCCATCCCCCTCCCGAATTCTAAGGAAGTTTTCGTGGGATATGTGAGAGGGAAGGGGGGAACGGAGTTTAGTGGAAGGATATGGGAGTAAAGAGAAGATTGTGCCGGGTGCCCGATTAATCAATGGAATAGCCGTGGAGGGAAGGGATGAGAATGGAAAAATATAAAGCAAAAGAGACAATGAGGGGAAGGGGTTTTGCGGGCAATACGAGGGCGTGGTGAAGGCTTTGCTTGAAAGAAAAGTTGGTGGAGGAGGTGGAGGAGTGGCGGTGGAGGGGTGAAGGATAAATTGTCGGCGTAGGAGGGGACTAATGGAGGGGTGGTCCGAAGGGGGAGGGGCTGGAAAGACTGAGAGTACACAAAAGTTAATTGGATGTGGGAGTAATGGGTGGGTGGTGGAATACAGCCGGTAGGTGTGGACAGAGGGGGAGATTGAAGACGGAGGGCGGAAGGAGTGCGGAGAGGGATGATTTAAAGGTATGATACAATTCCTTGAGTCGTGAAAGGTGGGGGATTTTTTCTTCTTCGCAATCCTCAGTGTTATGTTTTCGCGACCCGAAGAGCGGTGTTCGGTGGATAGAGCGGATCAATTTAATTCGGTAGCGTTCGGAGTCGTCGGGAGAGGATATTGAAATTCGTCGGGGCTATTAGATGGAATTAATTTTTCTTCGTTTCCAGTATCTCTGTGTGATTTAGTAGAATTTTGCTCTTTACTATTTCGGGAGAGTTAGATTCGAGGGAACATATTAAGCGAATCAAAATTGGAAATTTGCGGGCATTTAGAGGTATTTACCGAATCTCTAATGCGAGCGAATTCCGTAGTTCACATTGCCGTAGTTTAAGCTCGTAAATGTAATTAAGCTTAAAAACGAGATCTGACGGGATATTTTGCTAATGTGGTTTCATCAGTTACCAGAAAGTTATCATTTTTCTTTTCAAGAAATATTTAAGATAAAAAACCTGGAGGAAATGTTTTCAAAGAAATAAGTTGCCTGTTGCCATTAAGCAATACATTTTGGAGGGAACGTAAAATTAAACCCTATTTGGCTTTGTTGAAAAAGAGATACGTAGGAGAAAACCATCAATATCAATTGGTCGATCATAATTTTAAAAATTTTTTAACATACTGAATCCTGTAGAGAAGTAATTAGTTAGCTTTATCATTTAGCAAGAATGCTCCGCGGTTATTTTCTCTCATCACAAGACATTTAAAACTTCTTAAGATAAATTGTAGACAAAGTAATTCAATGATCTTTTTGGCCATTAACCTTACAATGATTAGTAAGGTTGAGGTTTCTTAACTTGTAATATTTGCATGCTAAACTTTTCTATTCCATTAATTTTAATTTAGGTTAATTCATTTCTTTTTTCCTTGTTGTTTTATTCTTCTATTTTATCGTATCCTACTACCTACTTGCAGTACTTGTAATTCATCATCCGTTCTTAGCTGAATATTTTGTAAGAAATCTGAATTTTTGTCATCTAATTTTTTCAGGAGTGCTACATACACCTTCCTGGTTTCGCAAGTTTTTTACGCCCCCTTCCCGTGGGTGTTTTCCTATAAGGTTTTAATTTCTTCATAAGTACAGACTTAAGTTTTTATTAAACTCACATAATATTTCCGCCATTTTATTGCTTTTTTTGTATAAATCTCCATACCTCTTTCTTTGCATGCATTGGCAAAATGTTAGACGCAGAAGAGGTCTCAATCTCTCAGTTAAATAAAGATTCATTTTTATCATTAGTAGGACGAATTCTTTAATTTATATTTCCCTTGCAATAACAACAAATATCTAACATGTTGCCCTTTTGTTGTCGCTATGTGCATGAATAATTTTAGCGCAAACATTTTACCCTTTCTCTATTCCGTAAACTTAGAAACCAAAACTTTTGTATATAATTTAAAAATATTTCCCAGGCTGCATGTACGTATCAAATATATTCCGCGATTCCTTCGATAAATCACTGCGTTCCTCATGGGATTAATTACGCAAGTGGCCCGCTAGCCACTTTTATCTCGGAAACATTATTAAAGCCAACAAGGTTACGATTACTTCCGACTCTTCTCCTTCATAATTTACTCCAAACTTTCGAACAAACCCGCGAGATTTATGCGTCCTTATGACAGGTAATATGTCACCAACTAAACTCCGGAAAAAATTCCGGCAACGAAGAGATAAAAAAGAATCGCTTTCAGTCGAAATATTTAGAGTCGGAGAAAAGGAGGATGTGATATACGCAGGGAGCGAGGGAGGGGAAACACAGCTCCGAAAATCTATCATTCCCTTCGCACTGACCAAACATTCTCCGGACACACACGCTCGCACTCATACCTTCGCCTCCATTTGGAAATATAATCCAGTACGTCTCAGGGACACAGGCGGAACACACGCGGGGCGTCACACAGAGAGACTCACACACGGATGCAAACAACGGTCCACTCTACAAAGTCCCTGTCTCATCCCTCCACCCCCGTCTAAACCTATCCTCCCACGCGTACTTTAACCTCCCCCGGACGACCCACCCTCATTTATTCCTCCACACAGTTGCAATTAACGCTTCCCTCTCCAAATCTCTCTCTCTCTCTCTCTCTCTCCTCACACATACAACGACAGACAAGGACTGCCCCTGACAACGTGACCCGTACCCATATCCCATTCCTCCATTTCCTCCATCGTTCCTCCTTCGCACAAAACTTCGCACACATACAAAATCCAATCCACTCCCATCGCACGTCTCGTTCGCATCGCGCGCCTATCTATCTCTCGTGCTATCCCCAGCTGTATCTCCCCCTCTCCTTCGCCGCCCGCATTTATCGTTTGAATTTCTCTCTTCTCCTGGAAAAGAGATTCGTCGCCTTTTCTTGAGAGAGGTCTCTTTGCTGGTTATCATTGCCAGGGTCTTCGGTTCGAATCCCTGGGAAGATTTGGATGTACGCTAGAGATTTGCCGCTTTTCTTAATGGAAGTTGAAGTTCTTAGTGGTTGATGGAGGTGTTGAGTGTGGATGCAACGGTCCCGGGTTCGAATCACGAGATAGAATTCGATACATCTACTGTATGTGCAGCATTCAGATAGATGGCCCGTTGAACCTCATCCGAAACCTACTAATGGCAATATAAGGGGAATGTGGCATACTAAGAAAGATGAGGAGAGAGGTATTGTGGCATATCTCACCGAGCCAGAATGATAAGATAGGAAAACTATATATTAAGAAATACAAAGCAAAGAATTAAAAATGTTACAAATAGAAATATCACGAGAGGATCATATATATGAAAAGCAAATGTCTGTCCGTCCCCATATTTATCTCAGAAACGTCTTGACATAGAGACCTGAAACAAACTGCATTGTGTTTCTACGATGATGAAACCCACAGGAAAACTTTTCTCATCTCTGTAAAGGCCCGGATTCGAACCCAGGAGCCCATAATACGTTTCCATAAGAGATGAACGTAAATTTCGTTTTAGGACTTGCAGAGGTTGTTTCTTTTATAAAATTAAATTAGAAACAATGGTCCTACGAAATTGAGACAAGTATCACAAGTAAGGTAAATAATCATAGAATTTCGAAACTTTGATAAAACACACGGAAAATTCGTAATTTTTTTTGGAAATAAACAACGAATCCCTTTGACGACCAAGGCAATTGTTGAACATTGATTTCATGAGTTATCCCATACAAAAACACGAGGGTAATCAGTTAGTATACTTTTCTATAAGAAATGTNATAAATGCATTGGGATAATCAGTTAGTATACTTTTCCATAAGAAATGTACGTAAAATAGGTTTTCGTTACCTGCAGAGGTGATTTCATTTACAAAATTAAATTAGAAACAATGGTTCTACGAAATTGAAATAAGTGTCTAAAGAAAGGAAAATTATCATATTATCTTATTTTAGTCGTGAAGCATTCATATAAATTTGAAATTTCGAGAAATTTGGTAAAATAAACGGAAAATTCATAAAATTTTTCGGAAATAAACAACCCATCCCTTTGACGACCAAAGCAATTGTTGAACAATGATTTCTTGAGTTACCCTATCCTTTTCCGTAAGAAATGTACGTAAAATAGGTTTTCGTTACCTACAGAGGTGGTTTCATTTGCAAAATTAAATTAGAAACAATAGTCCTACAAAATTGAGATAAGTGTCACAAGAAAGGAAAATGATCATAGATAAAATACTTAATTATGACTAAACTATTTTCGTTTTTGTAAATTGAAAATTTTGGCCGTCGAAATGGTATCACTGTCCATCAATAATTATCATATTTTATTTTCGCGAGAGGTTATATCATCTCCTGTATTTCTTTGCATTTCATCTAGTTAATGCAAGAGTGATATACAGTTTGCTGGAGGTAAATGAAAATACAAATATTAGTTTCATATACTAAATTATTTTATTACTCTAAACTGTGTGCACCATAGTAAATGCACGTGTACTCCATCAGCTATCCCTGGTAATTAGTCACCCGAAATTTAAAAATAATTATAGCTATAATAATTTTACCATCATTTCGAAATTTCTTCAGTCCTCTACGTAGCATTTCATTTTAATGAAACACACGTGGGCGATAAAATTTCGACATTTTCTCCGAAATTCATACAAGT
Organism: Ladona fulva; assembly: GCA_000376725.2. NCBI lineage: Eukaryota > Metazoa > Arthropoda > Insecta > Odonata > Libellulidae > Ladona > Ladona fulva. Next base: position 264,259 of record KZ308164.1, read on the forward strand.
GGCGGATCGATGGACATCTCCATTACGCTGCATCATTTATTTCCATCCATCCCCGGATTATCTCTCGCGCGCAATTCTTCTCTACTCGCAGTCACCGTTCCCGCCAAACGTGCTCATTTCGGCGCTCGTCCGGCAGAGGGCCACACGGTTGACCCTCTTTTTTTCCTACGGAGCCTGCCTCACGCGCTGCCGTCAAATGCAAAATCCCGGATACGTTCGCAGAACTGTCGCTCTCTTCCGCGCTTTGCCGTTCTTCGTCTTTTTTGCGGTCGTCGGAGTGTCCTTCGCAACGCTTGTTGGCGGTGGATTTTCATTAAAGCGCCTATTCCCGTTTACAGCAGGTACAGAGAGGGCTGTTTTCCTACTCTGTTTACGCGTGGCTTTTGCCCGCTTCTTTATTTTCTCCATCTCCTCGCCATAGTCTTTTCGACAGGGAGCGTGTCTGCGGTGGATATTCCCGTTGGAGTTGTAATATGGACGGTACTTTCGCGAAGAATAACTGCGAGGATTTCGCCGTCAAATTATTGTGGAATAATTCACCCGGATGTTTTTGGAGAAGTTGCTCCATTTTTTGAGCATTTTTTCATGACTGACGCGTATATCAGAATCTTCCTTGGTTATTTCGGATAGGTGTCGCACAAACGTCTGAATTTATCCCCGTGAAACCTTGACCAAATTAATGGATTAAAATAATTTTGCGAAAGTTTTCGCAGACGGTAATAATAGTCCACGTCTTTTTTTTATTCTTAGAACACGGAGTAATTTAAAATTTTCAAAGATTCGGTCAAAAACTGTTTTTCTTCTTGTACCATTTGTATTATGTTGGCCCATTTTTTTCTCGTAGCTTTACATCTGCGACTTTCATAACTAATTTGAAATCTTTGACACCATTGAATGGGTGGAAGAATTGTGTTAACGGCCGGGGTGGGGGAGAGGTTAGAGTTAGCTCTCCCATGGTCCCGGGTTCGAATCTCGGTAAGTCGGACTTTTTCACTTAGGGAATGGTTGTGTGTGTTCATCCTTTGTCATTGTTTCAAGCCCACCACTGTGATGGTGCAGTGAGTGAATGGATATTTGTGGGAGCATTGGGTAATAAATAAAAAATAACGAGTTGCACTGTAGAGAGTATCCGGATAAATCAGGATCAGAATGCGCAATTTATTCTGATAGATACTACTGTGATATATGCAGAGGATGATTGGAAATAATCAGAACCGAATGTCAATGAGACAAATTCATATAATATCCTTATATCCGTAGTAACGTTTTTGTCACGAAAGAACGAGTCCATCGTAGTGGTGGACCATTATCCATTTCACCTAGGATGGTATTACTTTGCGGGTGGGGCAATTTCGTAAAGGACTACGCAGATGTCGTATTTCAATTCTCACGATTTTATTTTCATGGTTTCTGAGGAGAGTTTTAAAGTGGCTCCATTTTTAAGCAGTTCTTGTGGTTTGGATGGAGCCACTGTTCATAAAGGTGCGCATCTGGAAATACTCAAGAACTTACCTTCTTTTTCTTGCTTTGCGTATTGGCTCTGCCTGCTTATTCCAAGAAAGATTCTCTCCATCGCTTTGCGGGCCTGCCTCGTGATCTCTTTCCCACTCTCTAAGAAATTATGGAGATCGGAAATTCATAACTGGAACTAATTCTTAACTGGAAGTTGAACGCAAATTCTTTCTTTTCTCAGTTATTACTTGTTATTATTGCAAAGAATTGGTTAACATTTTCTTTTTCCGGTTTAATAGAAGCTTTATGTTTAGATAGGAAAGTTGTCACTATGGCTTTATTATTCTCAAGTCATTGCATCATGGATGAGAAGTCGAGGTTGTTTAATGGAAATGAGCAAATGCTCACAGACGCAGGTTGGGAATCCTTGAAAGAAAGGAGATTAGAAGCTAGGCTGCGATTGTTAGATAAATTCAGAGGAAATACATTTTCGGATGACGTAATTGGTATTATGCGACCCCCCTGCTACTTTGGCCGATCCGACAGTGAGCGTAAAATAAGAGAAATAGACGCGAGGACAAGTCGTTTTAGTGACTCTTTTATTCCGCGAAAGATACGCGATAATAGTAAATTAAAGAAGTAATTCTACTCTTGGTGTTTACACCCCCTGCCACACACCGGAAGGCGGCTTGCAGGGTACTTATGTAGATGTAGGTGTAAAATGGCTACTTATGTCTTCAGTTTCGTTCAGTTTCTTGAGTAATTTTTGAAACCGTGAACTCTTGTGAAATATATTACGAAAATAATATTGCTATGTTTCTCGTAATGCTGTAATATTGGATCACATTTCCGAAACGTTGTTCAATTATCTGCTCATTTTAGTAGTATCAATAACTAAATTTTAATAGAAGTAAATCTTTTAATAACTTGGAGTATCGGAGTTTCATGGCTTGCTCATAGGTTTCGGATAAATTTTCAATAAGGTACTCGAAAAAATAATGAGGCACCTAAACTAATTTCAGCTTCCGAAATGTCAGTCGAAGTGAGTTTTTTTTCCAGATGTATTTGGTTTAGTTGGTCGATCTCTTTACATGGCTATTTTTGCTTCTTCTACCATTCAATATGATAGTCCGTATACTGCTCATGTAAAATTTGAATTCCGATTTCCTCTTTAACATTATGTTTTGCATAATAAATATTTCTAACTGAAATGCATTGAACACTATTTTTACGATTAGTTAGCATACAGCTTTTTGATTTGGTTTTTCGTGTATAGATTAGGATTTCATGGTAGACGAATCAAATAAATATTCATATTATGACTTCGGTAAATTTGTTAAATTAATTTATTGCTACAGCAGCCAAACTGTACTAGTGTGCGTCAGTCTGCAATGTTAGTCAATCGTAAAAATTTACATCTATATCTGAGTATTTAAAAATACGATGGTGCTACCGCAAAAATTCAAGCCCTGATCCCCCGAATTATGCAAAAAGTCTTTCTCATGTTGGTTCTTGGACATAAAATGGAATGGATTAATCGCTTCATACCAGAAAAGAGCATTTACCATTTTCCTAGATAATGCGATACCTCCTCATTCCACGAGATTTCCAGCGTTCCCTTTTTTTTCCACTTCCGAATCGCTACAAATTTCCCCAAAGCCGAATCCGCTCTTTTTTAAAGTTCGTTAGGTTTGGAATTACACGCTCGCGAGCCTTCCCTTCTTTGTTTGCACAATTCTTCTCCCCCCTCCACGCAATCTTTAATCATTCAATTAAAACCTTTTTTTTTCTCTTTCGCATTCCACCCATCCTCCCAAGTCCCCAGAGCACACGGCTTCCTACCCCCCGCTTATTGATTCATTTTCACGCCCAGTCGCTGTACCAGGGCCATCTCGTTACACACACACACGGGAAAGCAACGTACAGAGAGATGCATTTGCGAGACAAACGTGCGGATCCTAACGAGCACGCCTTCTGTGTGGAGGGAGGGTGAGGCGAAAGAGGCGAGGGAATGGAGAGACAGAGGAGCCAAACTCGCTTCGCCTAATGCGTCCACTTTTATTGCATATATCTCCGAGCGCGAATTCCGCCTTTATTTTTCGGGAAAAACGCCCCGCGGCGCGATTACGCACGGAGAAAAAAGTACATATAATCCGCGCGGGGAAAAATGTAAAACAGGAGAGCATCGGGAATGCGCCAAAAAAATGGACAGGTGTCGCAATCGAGAAGTCGGGCGACAATCGGGGGGCGTCGGTGGGGGGGCACATCCCGCCCACTCGCTTCACTTCCCGACCGGCTATCCCAATCCAAAATGGAACGCGAGTTACGGGAGCTGTTCCTCGTCCACCGAGAGTGTGGACGCAGATAGCGGAAGCATTAGACCGTTCGTTCGCGGTGATGTGAGAGAGGCGATGCGGGGGTGGGTGGACGCAGAAGGACAGAGTTGGGGGAGGAAGGGCGGAAAGTGGTCTGGGTTTTGCCGTCAGAAGCCCCATTTGACCGGCACCGTTGCTACAGCAAGCTATGGCGGCGCCAAAGGATTAAATGGCGGCCGACTGAGCTGATGGCGTTGGAAGGGGTCGAAGGAGGGTTATAGGGAAAGGGGATCTAATGCATGAGAAGAGTAGGCTAACGGCTTCGGCCTGTAAAGCGCTACGAAGCTAAAGCCAGGCTAGATTATGCCGTTGCATTTGGGCAGTATACTTGGTAGCAATCGCGTCAAAGCCTCGCTCGGCCCATTCGACTACTTACAACTCCCTTTTCCCGCTCCTTTTCCCCCGCAATTCTCGTCTTTGAGAAAAAGTGATTTTTCCGCAGTTTCGCCCTCCGCTGTTTAATCTGCGGGAGGGGGTTGAAAGATGTGGAATTCTTGGCAGCCGCGGTGGTTGTTTTTCGCTCTGGGAATTCTTTATCGCGGTCTTGCATTTTTGTATTGCGGTGAAAATGAATGGAATGGATTTTTTTGTTGAGATTCGAGAGTTGCGAACTAAGTCATCTGTGCTATTGCGCCAAATAAGGGTTTGGAAATCGAGGAGCAAGTTTTGGCGTGATTTTTGCTGCGATATTTACGAGGATGATGCAAGCAGATGTGGAAAGGTTTCAGATTTGATGACCAATTAATTTAATTCTGAAAAAAATTTTACCATCTACGTCGAATTTCGAATTGTTTATTTAAAAATGTGCAGTATGATATAAAGTACAATCCTGCGTACTCTATTGTTTCAAATCGTGAGTTCCATCTTTAGCAGTTTTACGATTATTCAGTCAACTTCTTTGCACAGGATCAACTGTAAGGTGAAAGTTTGATATCATTTCATTATTAAGGAAGACATTTCTAAGTACCGCATCAAGTTGATCGGCGATAGGAATCGTGGTTTAGAAAAATTTCAAAGGGGGTTTATCAATTGAATATTGGCGAAATAGAAGGTGTTGTATATATTCACCTGCTTCAACAGAAAATAATCTAACGTGTTTAGTAAATATCTCTATCCTGATTACTAATTGCCGCAGCTATCCTAAAGATAAATTTTTTTATTTACATCCTCTTTCTTCCCAGAGCAACCTTCTGCTTCTGGTATGCATGATTGCTTGACATATTCAGATCTCCTTCTTTATTTCACAAAATGAAACTAGAATTCGTTTTTATGTAATAAAAGTTGTATCCCCATCCAAGGCGCTAATTAATTCCGAAACATTCCGATCTTTTAATTGATTCCCGCATTCGATAGCGACACGATCAACCATTACCAGTGGTCATCGATACTGTAATTGACTTGTATACCACGGAAAGTATTTTAATTAGCGTTATTCCTTTTAATATTCATATTTTTCAATTTTTATTATGTTGCTTGCCGTGAAAAAACTGCCGCGACTCCCGAGAAACTCTTCTCTTGGTTTACATCAAGCGTCAATATTTTTTGCGCTGTTCGTTGACTCTAATCCTTCTGCTCGTTAGATATTATGGGAGTGAAAGCAAGGCCGACTGCTTCTTCCGAGATGTCTTCAAATGACGAAAAATGTATCTAATCTTGTAAAAGGGATAATTGTTTGATCTTTGGAATGAGCTATCTTTCAGCGTTATTTTCACCCTAGTAGTTATGTTACGGGAAGCTACCCTCCGGTTTTAATCAACTCAAGGTCTTGAAGAACCACTCTATGAGAACTTGAGGACAATTTATCAAATATAAAGTTTTCTTTGCTTTTAAATGTCATTTTGTAGAAGTGTGCATTAATAAAGTAAATTGTAGGTATTACATATATTACATACTTTGAATTTCATAATCTTTGAAATTTGAAATAAAGGTAGCTTTAGCACAGTACTTTCTCAACCTTTCGATAGATACGTGGACCATTTATTTAGCACGGTTAGGCCTAAGTGGACCTCTTATCAACCTAAAATTGTTTTCCGCTTTAATATCACACAAAAATGAATGAAACTCTCGAAAACAAAGTAAATGGGAAAGAAATTGCTGAAAATGGTGTGACTCAAACTTAAAAATTACAACAATACATAGAATAAAATAAAATGATAGACTAATTGCTTTGCAGCTCTTCCACCAACGTTTTGCTAATCCTGATTGGGTGGGTTACCGTTTTAGACTTTGAAACCACTAAAACGATAAAAAATACGGACATTAAAAAAACGCACCTCATACGTACCCAAAGGAAGTCTACCTCTTTCAGATGCTTTTCTACCGTATCCACGCACTATAAAGGATCACTTTCTTTGTGCAGAAAAAGGCGCAATAACGACCGACCCACGGAAAAAAGGCCTTTGGAGGAAATAAGAAGTTCTCCATTTTCTCTCCGAAGGCTTCAAGAGAGTCGAAAAGAATTAAGAAAACGCGTTTCGCCTCCTTCCTTCTCCTTTTTCGAGTTTCGCCAATTAAAAAAATTATCCCTCAACACAAAAGTCTTCATCTCCTTCGCTTCCCCCTTTCAATTCTTTCTCCTGACAACCCCCTCTTCCTCTGCCAATAGGGGCCAGCTGCATTTGAGATGGATCCCAATAAACGGGGCAATCAATCAATCATTCCTTACTGATTTCCTACCATCCGTGACCTCCCTTCTCTCCAGCGCCCATGGAGAAACCTTTTGTTTCCTATCGCACCCGTAGAAGCATCCGCCGCCTACAAAAACCTTTCATTTTTGCCCACCCTTGCTTTCTCCTTCATCCCCCGATTACTCCCCAAGACCCACCCCTTCCACAGCTGCTTCTGTTTGGAAGTGGAAATTGCTGAGGCCCGGGTTAATTGTTCCCACCGATGCGAGGGCGACCGAAGATCAATAATGGTGAAGGTTTGCGTTTATAGATCCACTGTAGACTGAGAGCGTTATCATAATATCAATGGCGAATGAAATTTCTTCCATCTGGCTCTGGCCAACCAAAGTCTAATTTTCCTCGCCGGTTGCCTTTCGATGGCAGGATCGCAACCGTGGACGGCGATAATTAGTTTTTCAAACGGCGTCATAGAGTGGACGTCATGGAGCTGCCCGCCGTAAATGTTATTTCCGAGAGGGGCATAAATTAATCGCGCCCGCTCTCCAATTCTCTATTTGCAGCCGGCGTAATTATTGCACTAGGCTGCCGAGGCCCGTTAAAAATTAAACAGTCCGAAAGTTATTTTGATGAATTATCCGAGTGTTAATCCCTCGAGGATCTTTATATAAATTGGCGATCGGAAAACATGTCAATGTGTGCCGTCTCGAATGTTGTATAGCTAATCATTCTGACGGTGAACATTGTGGCGTTGGAACTGTGTATTGAGGTGAACTTCCAGTCAAGGGGTTGCAAAATACCTTCTTGAGAACATTAGGCCATTATTTAAAAAACATTGAAAAGTAATTTTTTCATTTTATTGTGAAATATGAGCTCTGACCGACCGGGAGAGTAATTTTGCCAATACAATCCAAGTGAAACACATTCTTGTTTCATGAAAGTTTTCGAGAAATTTTGTTGATGCACGGCGTATCGAATGTTTCAACATCAATTGTTCCACTAAATTATTTTCATTGTACGAATTAATCGGCTAGTAATAAGGATAAGGTCTTTACAGGGGCAAAGCATATACGCATGTATATCTGATGATACCTGTTCTTATATTCGGTAAAAAATGTTTATTAATAATACAGGAGGGACCATAGAGAAGTAAAAATATTGATTCTAATTTTTTTTCTTAATTTTTCGTCATTAAGTGGTTAAATCATTAGTGTAACTAAGAAAATTTCAACAGAATCCAGGGACGGATTAGCCATTTGGCGCACTAAGGTGCACGCTGAAGGTTAAAAAGAAAAGAACCTTTTGTCGTTTTTATAAAATGAAAAATCTCTTAGCGGAACCTTAAAGAAGTCCTTGCGCCTATGGTCTGTGATTGATGAAATTCACTACTCACTGAATCCTCTAACAATTTAAGATACGGTACTAAAAACCGAGTCCATTCTTTGGATTGTAGTTCCTTTTTTCCTCTAGCTAAGTAGAAACTACTAGCACAGCCTCCTTTCTAAACGCATACGTAGGAAGACACGCGTCTCGTACCCCCACACTCACGCATATCAGTCTGCCTTCATGTGACGCTCATCGTGGTTTAGAATTCAGTTCAGCCAATTTCGCCGCGCTAATCCCCGCCAACCCCCCGCTTTTCTTCGCACCCAAATCTTCCTTCCGCATCTTCCTACACCATAACCTACCTCTACCTCTTTCGCCGTGCTCTCAACCCTTTAGCACCCCTCCACTACCCGACCTATATAAGTTCATTCACTCGCCTTACATCCTTTTTCCCACCCGCCGCCCCCTTCCCTTCCTCTCTCACAATATTTGCATCATCTGCACCACACCCCGCCGCTTTCCCCCTCTTTGCATACGCTTTCTCTCCCTTCTCTTCCGGATAGAGTCGTTCCTGCGCCTCCTTCCCCCGTCTCTGTCATACTCAGTGCATCCCCCCTAAAAACCCTCGCCCCCCGTGTCGTCTGCCATGCGAAACTCTCCCGTTACCCACCACCCAACAATCCACCCGCGGTCTCCACGCTAATATGCAGATACGCCTTAGATTCCGACCGTACCTTTCCATCCCTTTAACCCCTTCAGGTTTTGCATACGCTCTCCGAAATAACCCCTGCACCCTTCGCCCCGACACGCATACGGGCGCATCGGCGATATTTTTTTCTGCCGCGCACAATCGACTCCATTGTGTCAGTCAACTCTCTCTCCGAACCTATTTAAAAATACGCCTCCGTGCAGTAATCTCGCATTTATTTTTTCACGCACATGGCTGAGCATGCGATCTTTTTATGGGCGCCATTGTGCGACGCTCGCGCCATGCAATTTCTCCAGGGCAGGTCGCCGTATTCGTCTTTTATCAACACGCGTGAATCTCTCAAAGGGGTTTTCCTTCTTTCACAGAGTCCTTTCCTTTCCGAGGGATCTTATATCTCACTTTTGCGCGCCGCGCTCGCCGATTTTTTTTATGCTCAGTACTTCGGAGGCTCGCCACGTGGCGCGGGCGTGAAAAATGGAAGCAGCGACACGCGTCGCGCGGGATTCGTCACGCGCGTTTCCTTTTCCCGTGTGTCATTGGCCTAATAGATAATCGCAAGTTTAAAATCGGTTGCCGGAGGGTTTGACCCAAGGGTGTTGGAGCATTGAAATTTTGTCTCGTTCCTTATGAGCATCATTGCGAGCGAGTCGCATATTAATAATGCGTTGCGATTTTATACCTAGATTTTTAAGATTGCTCTTTAACAAAACCCATGTATGGGTTGTTATTGATGGTAATATAAGCCCAAGATCAGCCATAACAGGACGATCGCGATCAATTTATCGATCACTGAAGGATGTTCTACTAGTCGCGGCTGATAATTTCGAAACTTATGAAATGCTGTCTTTAATTACTCGAAATGTTTAAGCTCACACACAATTATGCAGTTGATGTGAGAGATCAAAGAGGGTTGATAGTGATGTATACAAACGTAAGATTCAAAACCTTGCTTTTGTAGAGTTTTTGCTTATCAAATTCAAAACAATCTTCTAAAACAGAAAGTCTTCCAATACAAGCACCAGTAAATATATCTCTGTTTGCCACTCAGCCTTAAATAATCACCTTCATCCAATGTATTCCGAAATCTTCCAAAGCTACTTTAAACTCACAATTACCTAATATGGAAATTAATTTTTTGTGCATGCTTTGAGTCTCTGACATTAGTTCTATGCTGCACCATGAAAAATTTTAACGATAAGATACAAAAAAAAAACGCAAAAATTTTAAATTTTGTTTTTTTTAAATGTTGTCTCTTATAGAAAACTGACTGACGTAAAGCAAGGATTAGTTTTTCTCTTATCGATGCAATAATGTAGTAATTGCTGTATCTATGGAATTCTAATCATATTCTACCATTCTTCTTAGTTTATAGTTCGCTAACTCCTCTTCTCTCAGATACAATATGGCGATTTAATATGGAAATCAACCAATTCAGCTTCGACTAAGGAGGATATCCTATTTTTCATTGCTAAGCTTTGCATACTATAGTTAGGGTAATAATATAAGGGTTAAGGGTATAGAAAATTTATTCAGCCATCTCTCCGTGGTAAGGCCTTGTGGATGTAGACAGCATTTGCCCTAGGTAGTACTCGTATACCTGGGTAAGAGGCATGTGGCGAACGGTTAAGAAGTTTTGCATTCAAGGATGCCAGATAGAGCTTCTGAGCAGGTGTGAAAGAGACCATCGGTGCCGGTGGGTGAAGCAGATATTCAAATGGGTTAGCACGCGTTCAATCCTTTCGGCACGCGTGGATGGTCTTACAAGGCACGTGTGCTTTGGGAAGACAATTGAAATTCACCGCCGTAGAAGGAATTCCGTGCAATTAATCCGCTTTTTCAATGAAGTCTACATTTTTCAATATCTCTTTCAATTATCAAGATGGTATGGTTTCTTTGCAATAGGTTTTCGTTTACATTTAATTTGGATTTATAAAGCATATTTATTATTACGCATTACTGTTTTTAGTCTATAATTTTCCCCCGAAAATTTTCTCAACAGATGTTGATTTCAATGCTTCAGCTTCATCTTCTATTCAGTATCTAATTTTATGTTCAGAATCAGAAATTACATTAATGTAATGTTATGTTTTTCTTTTACAACAAATTCAACCGCGAATGCAATTAAGAGGTACGGTGGTTATGATAAGCATATAATAATCTACTGGTTATCATTCAGGCAATGTTGGGACGTTTCTCTTAATAAATCTAACGACTGGTAAAACGAAAAATATTGCGTATGAATTAATTTTAAGTGTATATATGAAGATTTACCATCAGATTTAAAAATTAAATTTATCGATGACTTGAACACGTGAAAATACGCACGGCGTATCAGTTAAATAATATGATTTTACTTATGGATGGAGAACATTGTTTTCGAAGTAATTTATCGTACACTTTAATTGATACGATTGATTCGAAATGAATCCCCTACTTCTCTTCGTAAAGTGTCTTACTCTTCTTACTTTGATATTCATGCTGACTTATTAATCGAATTTATATGTTTATGAATTTGATATGAATTGTTTTTCACGGGTCATTCAGGCATATTTTTGATAATTTATTCGTTATATTATCGACAAAGAGACGGCCTGTGTTTTTTTCTACGAAAGTATTTTCTAATGCATAATTCCATAACTATTCGGATATATTTCATAAATTTAATCTATGCATCCGGAATTAGAGTTTTTAATTGGCATGGACGTTACGCGCCAGCATCCGCTTTAGGCAACAAATATATTCTAATGAATCCGTCCAAGAAGACAGTCTATAAAAATTAGGAACGACAACGTATTGCCCCGCCCTTGATTAGCGTCAATCCGTTTTTTCATCGTCTCCGAAAGCATCGTATGCAAATCGTATTCAAATGAATTTTTCGCTCCAATCCATCCAGTCTTTTTGGGTAAATTAGCATATAACGAGATTATTCGACTCATAAACCTATTTTTTTCCACGTCGGACCAGGAAATTTTCATAACGTCCGTCGTATTTCGCAGAAGTATTTCTCAGCGGGATCAAGTTATGGACGGAAGGTGACACATTCTCCAACCGGTAAATGAAATATTTCTCAGGTGACGAAATTTATGGCTTGATTTTTGCTCCCGACTGTCCTCTATTATTTATTGGCGATCGGCGTTCGTCCGAGATCACAAAGAATAAAAAAATCGGCGGAAGAATCCGACTTGGGTGCGTTCCAGTCCATCGATTTCTAGGAAAACAGACCGATTCCTGCCGGTGAGGTGGCGGAGGCATTTTCTTAAGAGAGGACTTTCTTTGTCTCTTCTATCTCTCGCTTTCACTCGTTCCACTCGAAATCCTCTTCCATTCCTTCTCAATCATTTAATTTAGTGTCACAGTCTGCAAAAATCCATGTACTCGCTGCGTTTTCTCGATATCAATACTGTCGGCGTCTTGCTAAAGCATAGTCTGTTAGTTTTTGCCTATCGACGTCTCAATTAATATCCTTCCCTATGGAGGCTACAGATTTTAATATCATATATAAAACTCATATTACAATATATTTCATTCCGTTTAATCCTCAGAAACAGAATATTCAAGGCAGTCCGAGTGAAGGATTTAATACTAAATAATCCTAATTTATAATGTGAGCCTAAGCGATGTCTTAAAGAACATTCGTCAATAGTTAATTGATAAGTTAAAATATTTCGTATTAATATATTACTTTAATTTCCTTATTTCTTTTATTTATATGTTCGAATGTATTTCTTTACAGTGAATTATATCGAGGAATGTTCGACGAGGAATATCGAGAAGTGTTATCTATGATAATCTCATGAGAACATTAAAACGATAATTTTTAGGGTTTGAAAGTGCCAAAAATAATTATTAAAACATTAATTCATATATCGCATGGGCGCAAAAAACTATCCGAAATTTCAAATCGTTATAAAATGTTGTAATCTTACCATTCGCTTGGATGCTATTCTTGAAGAGGATTTAGAATTGAGCTGGTGCTCCAATATTCATTGTCAAAAAGTATTACATCGTACACAGCAGTGTCTGAAAAACTAGATTTCTCCGTGGGGCACTAGGGGTTGGGAATTCATTTCGCGGCGCACCAATGAAGTTTATTTTTAGGTTGGCAACAAATTGACGTGTAGGCGAATATATTTTGGAATCAAAATTCAAATAACATGATTATCCGCACATTTTCAACATTCGCAAGGTTATTGGGAACGTGTACCTCAGTGAGGGTGATGGTACTCGCTCAATAACCCAAATGAATGAAAAATTATGAGGTACTTTTAAAATTTCTACTCTGTCGATGAGTAATTAATTATTCTTTACAACTATTATAATACCTCACTAAACTAATAATTAATATGATACAAAACCGTTGAAATTTGCCAGTATCAATAGCTATATGATGAACTTTTTCACATTATCGCAAATTTGTGGCGCAGAAATTTTTTTAACATTTCGCAATCCCTCAAGGTTTTGCATTGACTACCGTCCATCCTTTTGTGGCACACTATTTCTCCGCAGATTACAGATTGGAATATAGTGCTCAAATTTTAAAAAGTAATTCTTTAAGACTTCAAATTTTCGACATTATGAGGACTCATGTCACTCATCTCGTCATTCTAAAATTTAAATCCGCAACAATTGTCATTCCAAAAGCATATTCTGGAGAATATTAAACGACATTTCGTATCTTACCAACCCGGAAGAACTCTTTCGACTTTACGCCTGAGAGATCCATCACGCAGCCCCTCATTTGCGTTCGACTCAAAATTAAAACATTTCCGCTGCAGAGGATCAGAATATTCTTCGTGATAACTCATAGTTCCTGTCACATAAATCACATTTTTAAGAACTCGGAGGCACCTGTCTTCCGAAATCATTATGGAAAGCAGAAGGGACGTAATCAATGTTTTTTTTTCAGGATTTAAAACCTTTCCAATAAAGGCATAGGGATTGATGGAATACGACAAAGTCCGTGGGCTAAGGAGAGACGTGCAGATGGATGCTGGAAGGAAGCGGTGTGGGGGAGGGAGAGAGGAGTGGGGGAAAGACGGCTGGGATGAGAGAGGCAAGATAGAGGGAGTTTGTTTGAGGGCTGACAGATGAAAAGTGAACCGCAGATATTTAATTAGTGATTGGCATTCAGGACCTGCAATCAGTTTGTATTCCATTCCTCTTCCTCCCCAACCCTACGCCGCACTCCCCAACCTTTATCCATCTCCCGCTCTTTTTATTAAAGATTCCTTCGTCTTCCATCCCAGCTTTTCCCCTTGCAATTCCATTCTCTGATACACTACATCACCTCTCATCTTACTTACCCTTGCGCAAGAGATTTTGTATTCCCTTTCATTAATATTTCCAGCAAGTGAAGTTATCTATTAATCATTCGAAATGAGTGGTTTCTATCCACTCAATCCTAAAGAGACTGATTAAAGCAGATCTCTTTTTAAACCTTTACGCGCATTTCTTTTTGAATTCTCTACATTTGGTCAAGGTAAGGCCGCGGTTCGTTTGCGTTCTTTATCCACTTCTATTAAGACCCACCTACCTCGAGCTCCTTAGGATCAGTCTCGGTGGTATTCGTTTTCAGGACTGTTTCTGGTTCAGTATTTGCTAAATATATTTTAGAGCATTCACATACAAACTTGTTTCCCTTAAACCTTACACTCACAAAAATATAATAACAGCAAGGTTTCAGCATTAAAGATATTTGAAAGCAAATTAAAGTGGTGCCTCGACTAACGCATTTAACTCGTTTTTGTTCGAAGTTTGTGACTGTAAAAGTACGTATCTCGAATTCCAGTTTTGCATTATATCTTTCGTTTTTTTCCAGTTCGTGTCGCGAAATAATATTCGTATTTATATATCAAAGTGAAGTAAGGATACGTAAAGTACATTAGTCAAAAAGTTCGTATAAAAAGTCGAGGTAAGACTGTAGATAAATTTTATCCAATTGTTCTACCTGAGTGAAAACTGTAGCCTTTATTTTTGAAGGGGCATGGAAAGACCCTCCTAATAACTCATGAAATCATCCAAAAGTCCTTAAAGTGGTCTCAAGAAGAATTTCAGCAAAAAAGGAAGGAAATGGGAATTAATTCGATAGGAGAATCAAATAAGATCAATGAGGTTTCATTAACTCGTAGTACTTGTTCTCGATGCTTTATTTCACCGTCCATTATCGCCCCGAAGTTTTTCCTCGTTTGCCTCGTTAGGCCGGGATGCATAGCTGGATACAGTCATATTTTCTCCAATTAAAGTTTCCCTTTGTGCAATCAGTAGGTCTTTCAGACGACAATCTTCTTACGGTGTCTTTTCCATTTCTTTTTTCGGAATTTCTCAGAAGGAAATCGGTTTTCCTTCCAGACCTCTCGATTCCTGCAATTCTTTCCTCTTCATCTCCATTAGAATATCGATCGATCTGGATTTATCAGACTTTATGAGGCGTCTTTGTTGATGGTCGAATTGAAATAAAGAGATTGGGATTGCCAGTCAATTAGAAATTTTCTGGGATTTTTCGGATTTTTTTTTCGTTTTCTTAAGAGGATCTCATTATTGTTTCGACAAAGGGAATCGGGATGTTCGGTTCTTGCCGTTTTCTCAAGCACGTGATGCATTGAGACTCTTAGGAATAAGTCATTCTGGTTTTTATTCGACATCTATAAAGAAAGCTCCGAGGAAGAGGATTCAATTAGGGAAAAATCTTCGTGAGACATTTTGGTTCCTTAAGTTTCATTTCCAGTTCGAGATGAAAAACCTTCTACCTGAACTTAGTTTTGCGCACCATTTCTTACCTCGATATACTTTCCCGGCAGTGATGCAGAAAGAAATAACAGCCTTAATTTTTCTCAAATAATAAAGGAATAAAATAAATGTTGATGCAATAGCTTCAAGTAATGTCAAGGATATATAGACAAGTGGAATGCAATAATAGAAATTTCATGGCAGAAATTATGACGATCCAAAAGGTTTATCATAGATTTCAAGGAATATGTTACTCAAGGCGTTGAATAACATGTTAGTCACGATTGGTTATTAAATATACAAGTGGAAGTACCATAATAACCTATTTTAAACATTCATTATATATCTTACAATATATAACTACGTAAAGAGTGCTTTTGATTAATTAAATTCGGCAAAATAATGCTGACATCTCCAGCCTCCAAGATTAGCCTCTCTTAAAGTCTTAGAAACCCATACTTTGATTGAAAGTAAAACAGATGAAAATGTTATTAATTGCATATACTAACTCCATAAACTCATTGCTACTGCCGATCATATATTATCTTCGTTACTGATTACTTTTAATTAATTATACTATCAAATTGCGATAGATGTAACTTCAATTAAAATCACAGAAACAGCAAGCTATGTGAAATATTTCCAAGGTCATCTTTAATTGTGTTTTCATTTTTTTGAGTAAATTCCCTTCTATTTCAAATCAGAAAATCATATCCAGAATAACATCTCAGTTATGAAATTTTACATTTCCATTATTTTAAGCTTATTGTTTGCAATGCTTTCAAGCAACTCTCTAAAGGGTCGTGAGCCTGAAGTGTGACATTATTATGGTCGTTCATATAATTATTAACTCACCCCAAAGAATTCGAACACAATCTCGTATCCTAGCATAATAATTCTGCATTACGGACTCCCGACCTTACCTTTGGCAAATCCAGGTATTATATCAATTAAATCTAACTAATTTTCATTCGACTTCGATGTAGATATCTGAGGAATCTTATGGGTTGAGATGATCTTTAACTACCATTGTCACGTTATTAATTTACATCTTTGCGTGTACATATCCTTAGCTTGTATCTATCAATTACTATTGGTATTGGAGTGGATAGAGCATCCTTCCTGTTACTAACGAGGATGACTGTTTTCAGACCTGGGGAACCAAGATCACGTGGGACACCATCATTTCTCGTTCCCTTCCTTTTGGATTTTCCTATCGCAGAAGTAAACCCCAATCCGAGCAAACCCGTCCTTTGCAATTTAATTGTCCGTCGAAAACGTCCACGTTCGTCCAACCTTGACGGGCTGTAAATTCGATCGCGTACTTGATGGGGGAAAAAGGAACAAATTAGTCATGAAATATTTCTCCTGACCTTTCGGGATACATTAAAAGACGGACGCCGCCTCTAATTAAAAAATAAAATAAAAAAATCCCCGAACGAAAAAAAGCGAGCGATTCCGTCTCCAGATTCGTAACGGAATGTAATTAAAAGGGATGGCGATACATAGATAGAAATTTCTTATTTATCACACGTTTTGCTCCCGGTGCATTCTTCCATTAGTCCTTCCCGTTCTGACGTGGGTTTTATACGCAATGGCTGTCCGATCATTACGGTCAACAATTAACTTCTATAAGAGACAAACGCTTCTCCCCTCCCCATACCACGGCTCTTCGCGCTGGGGCCTCCAAGTCAAAGAAACGGACGGGTTTCCATCATGCCGGTGACGTTGATTTATCCGCCCTAGATTCTCTTCCCTTTGCCGCCTGCACTCACAACCATCCCATTCCTGACCACTCCCGTATCTCAACCCTTGTACTCTTTCCCCGTTTCCCCGATCTTCCCACCCTGCAGGACAAAATCCACAAATGGCTTGGAAAAGTAGAAGGATGCGGACGCTTTCAATATGTACAACATGCAACTAAGTTGCAGTTTTTCCCTCGATGGAGACGGTATATTGGTTCGTGAATGTTTTTGCCTGTCATAATGTGTGCCTAGGGATTGATTTCTCAGTCTCGGACATTCCCATCGTCTATCAAATTGTTTTCACGTCCCCGAAGAGATCATGAGTGTAAAAATACTAAATGACTGTGCCTCCCCCATCAGCCGCGATTTCTCGGCCTTCAACAGTCGCTGCAATTATTTCTCAATCAAATCCATCATTTCTTCAAGATTTTCGATTTGTTTAGCAAATAAGAAAACTTTGCCTTATCTCGGATTTTATAGAAAATGAGGGACTTATGTGAACGGTTTCAATGTATTTACGAAACAAAAAATGTTTTCCCTGCAATACAGGATTGAAATAATTTTAAGTTCAATGTTTTAATTATACTTTGGACGGTAAGGCAAAGCGCAAGGCAATGGATGCGTTGGGATTCTAAGAAGATGTTATGCTTAACCAGTTGTGATTCTAAGAAGCTGCGATTTTCGTGTGAGGGATTAGTAAACTTTGTGACAGCTATACACGTCGAAGAACACAATCAGAGATAAAGTTATCGACATTACTTCTCATTTATGTCGCTATATTATAAATCTGCTTATACGTATTAAGTTTCCCGTATTTACAAATTCGATGAGTTTAAAGAATAACATATTTGAATAAGCTGTAGGTGGTCTGATTGGCTAATGTTGAAATGAAAAATTATGTTGTTAATTCCACGTAAAGTTTAATATAAAATAATGTTATGTGGAAATAGCAACACAATTTTTCAATTCAACAATATGAAAGAATTCCATAAAGTTTCTCCAGAGACAGTGTCTTTCTTAGTAATTAAGATGAGAGCTCGTATATGCTTATGCAGCATTCAAAAATCTTCCATAAAGGTGAATGTTCACTAGCATTGTATTTTGCAAAATTATCCTCTATAGTGTATAGCTACATGAATGTTTAGTTATGATTTAAGATAAAATAGAAATCTCTGGGAACTTCTTATAAGTTAAATATGGCCTTGACAGATATTCGCCTTTATATATGTTTATGATTATGCACTGGATGAATTTCAATTATAGTTGGTTAAATTTTTACTAATTCTTGGCTAAATTCTTCAGAATATGTTACAAAACAGCTTAATTGCTTTCGTTAAGCGTTTCAGTGTTCTACCAAATGAAATCATTCGCCAAATTCCTTAAGTCCAATCCATGAAACTGAGCTTGCGGAGCCATTAACTTTTCTCTCAATCGTTGATTAGCTGTTGTTGCTTAACAGCTGAATGAAGTCGTTTCGATAGAGACCTAAGTGCCTCTCGCCGATTCGCTTCCCTGTGAACCGTTAAACTGTTATTTTGTTGTTTAGTCACATCAACACCACTGCCATTAGCGACGAGCCACAAAATCCCGAACGGCCACACGTGCGTAGGAAAGGATTGTTTTGATCGCCATCCAAATTTCTGCAATCTCACCATTCGGACTCATCGCTTGTTTCTGGGAAAAGTACCAAGAATGGCCGAAGATACCCCTTTGCTTGCCCTTCCGAATTATCTGAAACACTCATGGGGATTTATAACTTGAATACTGGCAGTAGATAGACATGAGTGGGCTATACTAATTGAGGAGATGTTACGGGAAAGGCTAAGGCCTGATAACGCCCTTTCGCATTTTATATTTTTAACTCTCTCCTCTACATCAAGCAATATTTTACTACCAAAGGACCTGTAGAAATTACGAAGATAACGAAATTGAATAAAATTAATAAATTTAGAAGGATTGATTCATCACAGGTCGAGAAAACTTAAGTTAAGTTAACGTCTATAATAGGGAGATTGAGAATAGACAGTCTTTTCTATAATCTAATCCAGCAAAAACTGGTTAGGGCATTCCTGCACAAAAATACTGCCCTTGGACCATTTTCTGACGTTTGGGCTCACCCTGCGGACCGCAATGAGTTTTGGATGTAATCCATATTTACGAGAATTGATAATTTAGTCAAATTTGCAAATGAAAGGTAGTAATAAAGCATCAGCTGTTGAAAAGATAAGATTATTTATCCTTCATCTTCATACTGAATTTCATATCAAGGAAAAATCCAGCATGTGATGATAAAAAGGGCTATTTTAAACTTGAAAATAACACCAGATTCCATAAACTTTTGTTCACTACATTCCCGCTACTTTATCAACGTTTTATTCTTTGGTAATAAAAAATTCTAGAAAAAGAAAAGACATTTATAATTTAGCCTTATTTTATAGTATGTATAGCTTTGAATTTCTGAGTCTTCGGAAAATCTCGTATTTTTATATATAAATACCCTTTTTTCAAGGTGTAACTCACCATATTATTCAAATATTATAGTCCAAAAAGTGACGAGGGGCTTACACAAGGTGAGCTTGATAACTTTTCTTTGAATTAGTGCTTAAAAAGTGTGGAGGGGGGTTATGCAAATGGCGGCACACTTTAATGTGGAAAGTTACCTCTCTCCCTTTTCCCTAAAAGGAAAATATTCTTCACAAATTATTAAAATTACCTTAATGTTCTTAGAATCCTTCATCTGCGTTCCACGATCGTTTTTTGAAACATCCATGCGGCTCTTCCATTCTGTGCAGGCTTGAATTAGGGAGTAATGCAGGTAAAGTAATCATAAACAATACAAGGGAGAAAAGTAAACGGTGTTATAGGACAGGAAATATCTGGGAGTCAGGCATCCAGCAAAAACAAAGTCGGACTTGAAATCTATATACGGAACTTGAAACAATTATTACAAGGTTGTTTGCTTCCTGGAAACTGAAACAATTAGTCAATCAAGATTAGCTGAATTAATGGCGTGGAAAACGGAACAGGATGAGTTTATAATTGTGTCGTAATTAAAGTAATTAAACATGTAACATCTTTCTGTGTATTCCATTCTATTATAACGGTATTTTTGAATCAAGGGGACAGAATTACGGCCGTGCAGGCTTTCAAGGAAGCTAAGTCTTATGAGAGAGTTTCATAAAATAAATGTAGATTCTATGCCTGGGAATTTATCAGTACATACTGTAGGTGTTATGGACTTTAGATGCCAAATAACAGTTTGTTTAATAGTACTTTTCACTCGCACCTCGTACTAAATTTCATGCATTTCCATAATTCTTTAATGAAGTCATGATTCTTATCGGCATTCCCTTTTCTATCTCATACTACAAAAATCAATCCCGTAAGTTACTTTTTACTTTAAAAATTGCTGAGAAAGATGAGTGTCATTGAAGGCTACGAGAGAGGTAGGCTAGGAAGTAAGTTAATTATAATTTCTAGCAATAACGGACACGAATTCCAGCGATCGCTTCGTAGATATTAGAGTTGGAGGCAATTAAGTAATTAATGTTTCTCGAACGGCTGAAGCAATGCTAGCAAACCGAAATGATAGCCATTATGGTAACCATTGTAAAGCTTGTGGCTGTCAATCCGTTTATCTCTGAATCAAAAAACTGTCGTGATGTGTTAAACTGTTTGATCTTTTAAAATACTGAAAGAGTACGTTAATGGCTGTTGTTATTAAATACGAAAAACTTTTGGTAAAAGTGTAAACACATTTTATTAAATATAATTATTTAGTTATAT